>SNVD02016162.1:0-128151 GCA_013180625.2 Boswellia sacra | reverse complement strand
TAAGATCAAAATTTGTCCAATGCAAATACTACTGCCAGTAGTTCTTTCTCAGTTGTTGTGTAATTCATTTGTGCATCATTTAAAGTCCTACTTGCATAGTATATTACATAAGGCTTACCTTCTTTTCTTTGTCCTAAGACAGCACCAACGGCATAGCCACTTGCATCACACATCAATTCAAAAGGCAAGGACCAATCAGGAGATTGCATAATTGGAGCAGTTGTTAAAAGTCCAATTAGTGTATCAAAGGCATTTTGACATTCTTGAGTCCATACAAAGGAAGTATCTTTTATTAAGAGGTTACAAAGAGGTTTAGATATAGCACTGAAATTTCTTATGAACCTCCTATAAAATCCAGCCTGCCCTAAGAATGAACGAACCTCTTTAACTGTTTTTGGTGGAGGCAAATGGGAAATTAATTCCACTTTTGCTTTATCCACTTCAATTCCTTTAAAAGACACCACATGACCTAAAACACTTCCTGAAGTGACCATATAATGACATTTTTCCCAATTCAAAATAAGACCTTTTTCTACACACCTTTTTAGGACTTTTTCTAAATTTTCAAGACAATTAGCAAAAGAGTTTCCAAAGACAGTTAAATCATCCATGAAAACTTCTAAACAATGCTCAACCATGTCACTGAAAATGCTTAACATGCATCTTTGAAAAGTGGCTGGGGCATTACAAAGTCTAAAAGGCATTCTCCTAAATGCAAAAGTGCCAAAGGGGCACGTGAATGTGGTCTTTTCTTGGTCTTCAAGTGCAATGGGGATTTGATAGTAGCCTGAGTATCCATCAAGAAAGCAGTAGTAGGGTTTCCTGCTACTCTTTCAAGAATTTGGTCAAGAAAGGGTAAGGGAAAATGGTCTTTTCTAGTGACAGCATTTAATTTTCTATAATCAATGCACATCCTCCAACTAGATGAGACACGAGTTGGCAATAATTCCCCCTTTTTATTTTTAACAACTGTAATGCCAGATTTTTTAGGTACTACTTGTGTAGGGCTTACCCACTTACTATCAGAAATAGGATAGATAATTCCCACATCAAGTAGTTTGAGAACTTCAGCCCTAATGACCTCTTTCATGTGGGATTTAATCTCTTTTGAGGTTGTTGAGATGTTTTGGCATTTTCCTCTAAATGTATTCTATGTGTGCAAATTAAAGGGTTAATGCCTTTTATATCTTTTAAAGTCCACCCAATTGCAATTTTATGCCTTTTAAGCACTTCTATCAACTTACCTTTTTGCTCGCATGTGAGGGATGAAGAAATTACCACCGGATATGTCTGATTCTCCCCAAGATATGCATATTTTAGTCCTTCAGGTAAGGGCTTCAATTCTAGCTTTGGAGCTTCATCTTCCTTGCTTTCATTCATTTGCCCCAATTCTTCAAATCTTGATTTTGAGCCTTTTTCCATCACCTGTGCACAATCCAATAAAGAGCATATATCAGAAAGATCAGACTCTAGTTCCATACTTGATTCTAACGAATTCACTAAACAAGTTTCCAAAGGGTCAGAAGAACTTCCTTTTTGGATGTGATCTTCCACAATAGATTCAATTACATTGGCTTCATCAACTTCATCTTCTTCTTCATTTGGTTGTTTGCACATATTAAAAACATTAAGTTCTAATGTCATATTCCCAAATGATAGCTTCATGACTCCATTCCTGAAATTAATCAAAGCATTAGAAGTAGCTAGAAATGGACGCCCTAAAATAACAGGAATTGAATTGCTTACTTCTACTGGTTTTGTGTCCAAGACGATAAAATCCACCGGGTAAATGAATTTATCGACTTGAACTAATACATCTTCTACTACTCCTCTTGGTACTTTAATTGATCTATCAGCAAGCAAAAGAGTCACAGAAGTCGGTTTTAACTCACCTAGATTGAGTTTTTGAAAAACTGAGTATGGAAGCAAATTCACACTAGCACCAAGATCAAGTAAAGCTTGTTCACTTTTATGGTCTCCAATAACACATGAAATTGTAGGACAACCTAGATCCTTATATTTCACTGTATTATTATTTTGAAGAATAGCACTTACTTGCTCAGCTAGAAAGGCCTTCTTTTTCATTTTCTTTTCACAGTGCACAAGTCTTTCAAAAACTTTGCATAAGAAGGTACCTGTTTGATCACATCAAGCAAGGGAATGTTGACCTTTACCTGTTTGAAAATTTCATAGATTTCAGAATTGTGAGTTGGCTTCTTTGGTGTAGCTAATGCTTGAGGAAATGGAGGCACAGATGAGGATTTGGTTTCTTCTTCGCTAGGTGTTGGGTTGGCAGCCTCTTCCTGTCCTTTAGAGATCGATTCTTCTTCTTTCTCACAAGGATTAGGAATGTGTTTTTCAACAACCTTGCCATTGCGAAGGGTCATGACTGACTTGGCTTGGTCAAAATAATGGTTATTTGAATTCCCTGCATTTGAGTTAGATTGATCTTTGGGGTTTTGCAATGTTTGAGAAGGAAATTTTCCTTTCTCTTGGATGCTACATGTAGATGCAAATTTTGCAAGAGTTCTGACAAATTTGCTAGTGTTTGAGCAGTTTGACTATTGAAAGTCTCTTGCTTTGTAATGAATGAATGCAATGTTTCTTCAAAGTCATTCCTAGGAGGAGGAGCATATGCATGATCATGAGAATTTTGAAAATTTTGTCGTGTTTGAAAAGGGACTTGTGAAGATTGTGCATGATTATCATTTTTACTAAAATTTGGATGATTTCTCCAACCAGGATTGTAGGTTTGTGAATATGGATTGTGATTTGGCCTTTTGAAAGTGTTCAAGGCATTGGCTTCTTCATGGAGACATTCCCTAAAGGCAGGCAAAGTTGGACAATTATCAGTAGAATGGTCATTGTCATCACAAATGTTACAGACATTTTCTTGAATAGAATTCAATTGACCACTCTTTTTCATTTCTAAAGCCTCGACTTTTCTAGCTAGGGATGCATATTTGGCTTGAAGGTCATGGTCTTCCCTAAGGTTGTAAATACCTCTATTGGATGTCGAGGTTTGGGCCTTGCTTGGTACCTCATAGGTGCCAGCAGTGTCCCAATTTTATGCCTTTTCTGCTAAGGAATCTAGGAAGTCAAGTGCTTCCTCAGGGTCTTTTTTTTCAAATTGTCCATTACACATTAATTCTACCATTTGCCTAGCTTGATGTGTAAGACCTTCATAGAAAATTAAAACTAGTCTCCATGTTTCCAAACCATGGTGAGGACAAGTATTAAGCAATGCTTTATACCTATCCCAACATTGGTAAAAGGTCTCTCCTTGTTTTTGAGTGAAATTGATGATTTGCCCTTTGAGAGAATTTGTTCTATAGGGAGGAAAGAATTTTTTCAAAAATTATTGTTGCATTTCATCCCATGAACTAATGGGTCCTGACCTAAGATTTTGTAGCCATGTTTAGCTTTATCTTTTAAAGAAAAAAGAAAAAGCTTTAATCTAAAGATGTTTATGCTACAATTTAGGTCACAATAGATATTGCAAAAATCTTTAAATTCTCTCAAATGCAAAAATGGGTTTTCAACATCTAGGCCATGAAAGTGGGGTAAGAATTGAATGAAATCCGATTCATGGTTGAAATATTTTGCATCATGAGGGAAGACTATGCATGATTGTGCATGAGTTCTTATGTAATCCATTAATGTCCTTGGTTGGGTATGAGCATGTTTTCCAAAGAAGATGAGTGGCTACAAACAATTCTACCAACTAATGCAAAGAGAAAGAAAAGATGAGCACATGCAAGAAAAATAAAAATAGAAATGGGGAGAGAAAAGAGAAACACATACAAGAAAAATAAAAATAGAAATGAGAAAAGAGAATACTTACAATTTTGTACGCCAATTTTTACCTTCCCCGGCAACGGCGCCAAAAACTTGACACATCCGAAAAAGGATTGTCTCCCAAGTATAGGAGTGTCGAAGTAATAAAACCCGGTGAGACCGGGGTCGATCCACGAGGAAGGGAATTTAAGCGTTACAAATTATAAGCTAAACAAATGTGATATGGATGATTCAAAGAGGTGACATGATAATATCAACAAGTATGTAAGATGGTAGGTGGTATTACCGACCATTCAAATATAAAACAAAAAGCAAGAGGAGGTAAAACCATCCATGGAAATAGGTGGTATAACCAACCATAGTAAATTAAAGAACAATTTCATAAGGTGGTAGAACCTACCATAGTAAATAAAATAAAAAGTTCATAAACAATAGAATAATTAAAATACAAGAGGAATTAACACAATAACAATGAAGGCTAAGGTTAGGGGATCCGCCCTTGATATTTCAAATAAGGATAATTAACCCATTTTAGTTATATGAATTATATTTGTTTCATTACCAATATTTATACCACTTCTTGTAAATGGGTTCAAGCATCCAATGTGCCAATCATCATATGTCTACAACAAATCAAGGTTCCTAACTAGATTCGTGTCGGTAAGGAAGAACCATACATCATCTAGAAAGGATCCAAGCATTTGATGTGCCAAGGATTGTCGACAATGGATCAAGACCTCCACTTTACGAGTGGTGTCAAGATTGATTAAGAAATTAAATATAAATCATATTGAATAAACATTATAAGATTAAGATTATTAAGCACATATTAAGGGTTAGAGAATCCTTATTCTCATATCAAGGGTTTCACCCTTTCACCTTAGCAAAAGAGAAATTAGAAGAACATTATAATAGAAAGAAAATAAAATGCAAGAAAAAGGAAATTCATTAATAACATAAACACAAAAAACACAATACAAGATCCTAGCCAAAGCCAAAATGTTCCAGCCAAGGCCAAGATGCCCTAATGGGTCACAAGGCACCTCTATTTATAGATACATCCAGGGGCAAACTTGTCAAATTACAAGGGCATAATTGTCAAATATTAGTTGTAAATATCTTTGACAATTGGGATCATTAGGCACCGACTTTGACCATCAATTTTGACATCGAAATGTTGTGAATTTTAATCACATGTCTTCATGAAAGTTGTAGATATTTCTCTCAGCTTTCTAGAACATATTGATTTGCACAATTTGGATACGTATTTTGAGATATACGGTCCAAATACTGAGGCCTGGTCAGACTGGGCCGAGACTGTAGATGGGTTCACTTCAAGCCCAATTTTGGTCCACTAAGAGCCCGAATTTGATTATGCTTGTGAAATGCAATCTTGTAGACAATTGAATCAGCTTTCCAAAACATTAAGAATTGCACCATTCTGATCTATAAATAGAGAGTTATGCCCATTTTACCGAACCTGTAACAAAACCAAAATTAAGAGGAATTAATTCCAAAGATGCAAATGCTACAAATATGCTTAAGTTGAGGATTTTAATGACACTATTAATGCAATATAATGAACTAAAATCTTATTAAACATGCATATTTAAGTGTTCATCACGAATCACCTCGTCATCAAATTCCATGGTGAGAGTGCCATCATGAACATCAATCTTGGTTCGGGCAGTTTTCAAGAATGGCCTCCCTAAAAGAATTGGTGTTGGATTGGGAGACGTCTCATCCTCCATTTCTAGAACATAAAAGTCTGCTGGAAAAACCAATTGATTCACCTGCACAAGCACATCTTCCACAACTCCCTTGGGATATGCATTAGAACGATCAGCAAGTTGAATTACAATACCAGTTTCCGCAAGGGGTCCAAGATTCAAGGAAGCATAAATAGAATAGGGCATGACATTAATTGATGCTCCTAAATCTAACATAGCTCTTTCAAAATTGGTATTGCCAATGGTGCATGGAATGGTGAACGTACCTGGATCTTTGCATTTCGGAGGAATTTTTCTTTGCAATACAGCTGAAACATTTTCCCCCACACTTACCTTCTCATTTCCTTTCAACTTCCTCTTGTTGGTGCATAACTCTTTGAGAAATTTTGCATAACGAGGCACTTGCTTGATAGCGTCCAGAAGTGGTATGTTTACCTCGATCTTGCAAAAAGTTTCCAGGATTTCTTGTTCTTGTTCCTCCTTCCTTGATTTTGTAAATCTGCTGGGAAAAGGTGGAGGGGTAACATATGAATGAATGGAAGTTTTATGATTTACCTTAGAAGTGGATGTTTTGTTCATGGTGGAAGTGGTGTCATCTCCTTCATCAGTTTGTGATTTCTTTGGCAGAACATCTAATTGCTCTTCATTTTGCAAAGTTATTACACAAGAATTCTCTCTTGGATTGATCACCGTTTGACAAGATAATTCTTTTGAGCCTTGGCCCTTGAATTTGCTCATGCTAGTGGCCAATTGTCCCATTTGATTTACCAGGTTTTGTATACTTGCCCCAGTTTCCTGCTGGAATTGCATTTTGTTAGTGGCAAGTACATTAACAATATCCTGGAGTGACATACCTGAGTTTTCTGAAGCTGGTTGTGGTGCTGGTTGTGGCATTGGTGGTGGTTGCATTTGAAATAGTTGCTGCACTCTAAGTTGATTAAAACCTTGTGGCCGATTTGGTATGGCATTTGGGGCGATTAGTTGATGATTCCAGTAACTAAAATTGGGATGATCTATCCATCCGGCATTGTAAGTATTAGAGAAGGGATCATACCATTGCTTTGTTTGTCCTGGAAATCCACCCATGGCATTGGCTTGTTCCATATCTCCTTCTTGTAAAGTTGGATACATGTCGATTGGATGCTCCATGGTAGAATATACCCCACATGCATAAGATTTCTGCATATGTCCTACAGCCATGTTTTCCACAAGAGAGGTTAGCTCAGAAAGTTGTTGTTCAATGTTCGGAGTACTTACCTCATTTACTCCCCAATGTAGTTGTGGCTCAAATCGGCTACTGAATTGATGGAAGTTTACTGCCATGTCGTCTAAACATAAACAATCAAAAAAGGAAAACAAATAAAAATATGAATCAACAATGAAAACAAAATAACAAATCGATTAGAAAATCAAACCCCGGCAACGGCGCCAAAAACTTGATGCGTTCGAAACTAGCAAGTATACTAGTCGCACAAGTAATAAAGTGATAAGTAGATATCGTTCCCACGAGGATTGATTCTAATTGAATTTGTTATTTTCCAGCAATAATAAACTAAACAGGGGGGGTTTTGTTGATTGATTAACTAAACTTAATACGAAAGCAAATGAAGAATAACACAAAGCAAAGTTAAATGGAGTGAAAAATCAATGAGAGACACTTGGTTAAGAGTTCATTCTCTGCCATAAGATATGAATTTGTGAATTAACATAGAATTGTAATCCAATTACAGCATTGAAGTTATCAACCGTAGATAACAACAAGCTCTGTTATCCCAATCTTTCCTTACTTTGTTGTTAAATAAAACAAGCTCTTTATTTAATCTCTATCCATTAAACAACCTAGAACAAGCTCTCTAAGTTTAATTCAATGGAAGCATTACGATGAGAAAGATAGGTTGATCTAAGCAATAATCACACAAGTTCGGATTATTTAACCTAGGTTGTATTTTCCAATTGCAATCTCTGATCACAATTTTGCTACTAATGATTGGAAATTCATGACAATTACGGATCAAGATTTCTAATCTAGCAATAGACAACAACAGATTATATTCAGTTGGCCATTCCAAATACAATCAGTAAGCAATCATAAGCATTAGATATGGGAAAATACAAGCAACTTCAATTAGAGAATTGGATAACAATTTCTTACACAATCAACTCACAAAATCCATATCAAGGGCTTTGAAATCACCCTCAACCAATTCAGATTTAGTTACACATATTCAATCAGAATAACAAATACAATACAGAGAAATTTCAGAATTGAAAAGGAAAGAAAGACCTTAACAAATTCTTCGAAAATCTTCTTTGTAGATGAATCTTCTTGGAATTGTAGTTCCTCCTTTTTCAAAATCTTCTTTCTCCTTCAAGAACTCCAAGGGATGAGAGAAATCCAGAAATGCAGCCTCCTCCCACGTTTTCCCTTCTTCAAGTTATGAAAATAAAACCCTAAAATGTGTTTAAATACTCTGCTACAGTAACTTGCTACAGTGTCCCGTATTATACATGCTACAGTGATTTGTGGAATTACATTTCTATACTTCTCACACTGTTTTGATTACAACTTTTGGTACACTGAATGGATTTATAAATCGTAAATTTCTCCAGAAAATAGACTTCGAGAGCTTTCCAACGGTATATAATATGTCATCGGCTTCATTGTATATCAATACAATTAAATCCGAGAAGATGGTTGACTAGCAGAGGTGAAAATGAAGGGTTTTACTCCATTTTTGTGCAAGTTGCTCCAAAACTCCTACAAACATCAAAACCACACAAAAACATAAAAATACCAAGGAATATAGCAAAGAAACATGGACGAATTGATATGAAAATGATATATAAATAGACACTTATCACTCAAGCACCAGATCGCCTTGCCTAGTGAATTTGGGTAACTATCTTGAGCATCAGTTCACCTTTTAAGTTTAGGCATCACGTGCCCATGATTGCACTAACACTTCAAATGGAGATATAATCCAAGGTCCTGGTTGACCTATTATATTGTGCTAGGCATTGGAGACATTTATGGAGATACAAACACACCAAATGGAGAGTCCACTATTAAAAAAAGATATATGTTATATCTATGATAGATGTAATAAGGCACGTATGTCTTAAGAATTGCAACTTGGTTGATGTACTTGGTGAGGTGTAAAACAAAGATTGTTGATAATACACTCTCATATATTGAAAATTACATGAACATATTTCATCTTCATTTTTGACAATGTAACAAAACTCATTGAATTCATAGCAAAGAACCAACCTTGATCGTCTTTTTGGGGTAGTTCTTGTTGACTTTTTTTTTTGGAAAAGTTACTTAGTAATATAAATCCAAAAAAGTTATAATGTACAAAAATTCGAGGGGCATACCCCAAGAATTATAAAAGGACGTAAAGTCCAAACATACAATCCAACAAAAAGATAGAAAATGAAGGCCATAAGCGGCCTAAACAAAGTAAAAAAGCCACAAACGACCTTAACAACATAAAAGAGATATGATCACAAACGATCTAAAACATAAAAATACAAGAGCTTTAACCCTTCTTGTTTTTCTTCTTCTTACCCTTCTTTACCGGGGTAGCTGGGGTGTCCGAATGGGTATGGTCAATCCTATCAGGTTGATCATCCTCACTGAGCCCAATCAAAGGCTCAAAATGAGTGGGAGAAGACTCAGTAGGTATCCGCCCTGAGGAAATAGATGCCTCACGATTTGTAGAACATTTGATAGTGCCAAAAAGTCTACCCTCGTCGGTCGCAAAAGGAGATGGAGAATCAGAATTTGAAACTGACTCTGCACTCGGAAGTGTAGTAGCCTTCGGAGGCTCAACTTGCACTGCAGAAACTTCTGGGATAGCAACTATTTTGGTGCAATCAGTGACCTTGGTCACATCCTTTTCTTTTCTCAAAGGGGTACTATCAGAGGTGCTAGCCTCATTCTTATCTGGACTTGAAGTCTTTACCGGTTCTGGACAACGATGACCAAACTGGCAACATTTGGTGCAATGTTTTGGAGTCCACTCATATTCAAATTGAATTTTGATGGGCTCTGGAGAGAGTTTGCACCTGAACTCAAAGTTCTTAACTCGAGGGCGTCTTGCATCAATAAAAACACAAACCCTCGCATACTCTAATCTAGATAGATCAGAAGTCGCCTTATCACAAGATTGAGGTTCTCCAACCATGCTGGAGATAATGCTAAGGCCTTTGGCTGTCCACAAAGGAAACGGCAGGCCATACAAACGGATCCAAACTGGTAGTGTCCAGAATGCTGTAAGATTGAAATCCAGATGCGGATGCCATTGCTGCAGGTAAATGAATTTACCTCCAAATATCCAAGGACCTCGAGCAATGATTGCATGTACCTCATCCTCAGTTCTAAAACGGAAGATGAGAAATCCCTTATCCGTGGAACGGACGTCCTCAAGACCACTAGATTTCCATGCACGCATCGCCATCGAACGTGCAGCATGGAAGGGCATCACATATCCCGGAAAGAAGCCAACAAGACATCTACGCCATTCGGCTAAATTCTCGTCGACAATCTCATCTGGAATCTCAAGGATTGTACCCGGTTTCTTAGGAGTAACCGGACTCAATTTGCATCGGGTACTCGAATCAGTAATCTTGATTTTATCAGCACAAGAGCCAGTAGTTGTCTTGGATGGATCCATCAAGTGAATTACAAATCAAATACAATGCAAACTCATAAAAAAGAGATGGAAAAACGAAAGCAAACCAGGCACCGAAGCGGCTTGGCTTCCAAAGTCGTCGTCACCTCTTTAAAAACGATAATCCGCAAGGAATCAGGAAATCGACCAAGAGGCAAAGTTGCATGAAATAACCTGAAGAACAATCTGGGTGGTGTTGATGAACAGTGTCTCAGGTAATGAATAGTAACAACCGCGGTGAACAGTAAAATCTGAATTGAAGAAGCGGCGATTTGAGGGGTTTCTGGTTGGAATCAGATGACGGCCAAGAAGGAAAAGTTGGTCAGTGTTGCCCGATCTACTAGATGGTGGCGAAGGTGAGATACAACTCGCTGTTTTCCGGCAAGAGGTGGCGGTGAATAGTAAATCCGAAACTTTGAGGCCTTGAACGGAGGTGTTGTGGCGCGAATCTGGTGGTGCTGATGAAGAGAAACTTGTAGAACGTCGCATGATCTACAAGAATTTGATGGAGGTGAGATGCCACTCGCCGGTGACAACGGCGGGCGGCGGTGAATAGTGAAAAATCCGAAACTTTGTGGCCTAGAACGGAGATGTTGCGGCACGAATCTGGTGGTGCTGATGAAGGAAAACTTGTAGATCGAGTCAAGACCAACACGATGATGGCAAAGGTGGCGTCCCACTCGCCCGCCGTCGATGATGAATAGTGAAATCCGAAACCTTTTTTTGCAATTTTAACTGTTTTTCTGACGGAAACTGAGGGCGACCCAGAAGAAAATTTGTCTCAGGATATCCCGATCTACAACATATGTAGATTTGAAAGGCTGATTCGCAAATTGGCCAGAGTGAACAGTAACTCGGCGACCCTAATTGAGAGAAAATTTTTCTCAACCTCCCCTACCCTCCCTTTCTTGTTGACGGATACAAGCATTAACTTTTTAGTTAAAGATGCAGTAAGTGTAAGTCATCATCTCTTGGTCTAGATTAAAGATTGGAATAGCTTTTTCAACTAGTTGATAAGGAAGAACTTCTTCAACTGGTTGACCACTATCATCCCTTGGATTAGGATTGTGGATCGGGAGAGTCTCCTCAAATTGTTCTTTTATAAAAATAGCATAAAATGTTCTTGCGAACTCTTGGTTACTTCACACACTCTAACACCTTTCTTACTAGGAAAATTTCGTGTTGAGTAATAGGTGGAGACTATTACCTTAAAGTTGATTAGGGCTAGTCGACCAATAATAGCATTATATGTACAAGGAAAATCCACTACCAAAAAATTCACAAATGTGGTTTTTTTTTTTTTTTTTGTAGAGACCATCTTGTTGTTACCAGTAACTGAATTGGACCAATGGAGGTTACATGATCTCCAACAAAACCTTTCAAGGAGGTTTCATTTGGTTGGAGCCGATCTTTGGAGAATTTCATATGAGTGAAGGCATATTGGAAAAGCATATGTACAAAACTCGTAGCATCTACCACACTTGCTTTATACTTCGATTTGTAATTGTCATTGTCACAATCAAGTCATCATCATGTGGAAAAACTACACTTTTGGCATCCTCTTTGATGAAGAGTAATGGAGTGTGGTAAAGGCGGGGTTGTTTCATAGCCCTTTTCGACACACCAACCTCTAGAGCTTGTGTACAATCCCAACCTCTTTTACATGGGCTTTTAAAGCACGATGTGAATTTCTCATAATACTAGGTTCCCCAACTATTGTAGTGATAAATGCGGTCTTTTTCTTGGTTGACCTGGTATACCTCCCTCACTCTTGTCTTTCTGTTGCTTAACTCACCTTGACAATATTTGGTGCTTCTCTTAGTCGACCATGACAATCAACCATTAAAGCCCTCAATTGTCATTCTTTCTTTTTTTCGTTGTTCAAAATGACTACCTCATCTCGTTGACTAACTTTCACGACCTCAAACTCTTCCTCAGCTTGGGTATTTGTTTGAACCTTCTCGTACATTATAACATACGAAGTTGGCATATTATCTCGTATTGTCCACCATAGCCTGGTTTATTTAATCCCACTAATCATACCATCCAAGGCCACCAGATCATTAAAAGCACCGATTTTCATCACCTCCGTATGGCATCTTTGAACATAACTTATCAAGCTTTTATTTTTTCCTTGTTTTAAAGTTAACAAGTGTGCCTTAGACTTTCTAGGAGCCCTAACCCCAATGAAATGAGAAATGAACTCTTTTGAAAGTTGTAAAAACAAACCTGGAGATCCCAGCTTTAGAGATCCATACCAAGTTTGGGTTGGTCTACTCAAGGTGAGAGGAAAGACTCTGCACATAGTATCCTTCGAAACGCATTGAAGTGCCATCACTACAACATGGAGGACCTTTTACAGCGGGCAATAAATGCCGCAAAAGCCCTTTTACGGCAGTTCATAACCGTCGTAAAAGCAACCGCAGTAAAAGCTTTAACAGCGATTTTTGTCTGTTGCAAAAAGGTTTTTACGGTAGTTCTCTTGTTCGACGTAAAAATAGACGACGAAATGCAATTGGCATATACCACACCTTTTTGCGGCGGTTTTAAACCGTTGTATAAGTTTCCCTTTTTACGACGACCATAAAACCACCGTAAAAAGTATGGAAACCGCCGTAAAAATTTCCACGAAACCGCCGTAGAAGGTGTAAAAATCATCGCAAATAGTTCTAACAAAAACGACATAGTTTGGCCAATAACTCGTTGCAAATAGTTGCCCAAAGTTTTTTACGATGATCAAGAAACCGCCGTAAAAGGGTTTTTTTTTTTGTAATTATTTTGCTGTTTAATATTATTTACTATCTAAAAATTAAGTAACCTGTCTCAAAAAAATGTTTTGATATGTTTCTTCAATAATTCGATGAATATAATGAAATCAAATCAAATATCAAGATATGTCACATAAATAGTTTAACCATAACCTAAACAAACCAAACATAACTCAATCATCATCCACACAGTTCAACGTCATATAATCAAA
The DNA here is from genome assembly GCA_013180625.2 of Boswellia sacra. NCBI lineage: Eukaryota > Viridiplantae > Streptophyta > Magnoliopsida > Sapindales > Burseraceae > Boswellia > Boswellia sacra. The sequence goes on along the minus strand of SNVD02016162.1, from coordinate 114,967 downwards.
TAGTTAAACAACATCTCAATTATATAGTTCAACAACCTCTACATAACTCAATCATCTGATAAGTAAGCCGTAAAACTTGGCAAACAACCTACAAGAATAAATTTATAACCAAGATTATAATCATTAAGTAACATTATGTATTTTAAAACAAATTATTTAATTTCATTTATATACCTATTCATTCTCGTGGTTTGAATCACGATCTATGAGGTTGTTTGTTCTATGACTGTCATATTGGAAACGATTATAATGTCCACTTGAAGCACCTAGGACCTATTTATAAAAAAACATGAAACATAAGTTAAAAATATGAGTCAACTGAAACTACATTTTTAACTTCAAAAATAAGTAAATACCAATCTTATAGCTCACCGCTCTGCAAATTCTGGAAACCTCTCCTGTAGGAAGGAAACGACTTCATCTTACATCATTTTCATGTTGTTGTGATCTTGCTTCAAGTTGTTGTGTGCGTCATTCAAGTTTTTCAATAATCACATTACTCAGCTCATAAAATCAATTGAAAAAGAAACTCACTCCAAAAGATTGAACAACTTCAGTAGGCAAAGGTGATTTTAGTTTAAGATGTTGTGTGTCTAGATATCCTGCCAACAGTAACTTGTGATCAAGAGTAGACAGTTCCTGTAAGGAAATCTTCATTAGATGTCTCACCAAAAGATCAATGAAACAGCAAGTTGTACAACATTTACCTTAGCTACATCCGCTTTATCAGATTTCAAGTTCTTGTAAACCAGGATTATCCCACCAGGCTTTAGTACTCTTGAAATTTTCCAAAAACCACTTATCACCAGGAAATTCAAATGATCTAGAGATGGAAATGACAATATCTATAGAGGATGACTCCGCTGGTGGCTGACCTATATCATAAGATAAGAACCAAAATATAGTACCAGGATGTGTGAGCAACAAGCTTTCAAACAAAAAATTAAAGAAAAAAAAGGGAAAATAAACAAAAAAATCTTGACAACTTCAGTAGTCATTGGTCCCGAAATTCTTGCACTAGAGCTATGAAGGAATTAGGCGAACCAGATGATGAGGTAGTTGCTATAAGAAAGTAAACCTTTTAGCTACTCACTATGGTTATAACTAGCTACATAGTGGTTCAAACACATGTAAAATGTGCCAAGACAGAATGTAATCTTGTGATTCACCAGACACAAAATTCAGAGTTAAAAAGGATAATTTAATAAAATAAAGATACAAAAGCAGGGTATATTGTACAGAAATTCAAGGCAAATGCATCTAATTTCCACTTCTTTCCAATGAGTCATTGTGGAATATAAATGTATACAACATCTAAATTGTTACATATTCACATAAATGACTTTCAATAGCAAAGGAATATGGGAGAGTTCAAATCTTTGGCAGCTTTTTCCCTTCAGGTCCACTACAAAATGCAACAGGCCCGCTGACAAACTAATTCAAAAACAATGGCTAATCATTGCATGCAAAAGTCATGTCAGCAACATCTAATCAAATTTCTACACTTTCATTTTCATTTTTAGAATCACATTTTCTAATTTATCAAAATACCATGCCAAAGCCCAATAGATTACCAGTCAAGAAACAATGCTTAAATAGAATATCACAGACCATAGATGCACCCAACTTATGTAATCGCCCCAACCCAAGTGTAATCTAGGTTAGTCAATATCTACATGGGTTTGTAGTAATTGAATGAAGAAGCTAACACCAGAAAGCAATAAAATTCTCTTCTAGAAGCCAAATCACTTTTAAATTATTTACAGAAAACATATCTTAGCATGCAAATTAAATAATTTTGCCTTAATCACAAAGAATGCAAGTAGACTGGCTAGTTTATATAGATCAAGCAAATTAAATGGGTGTAGAAACAAATACATATTAATTAAGAAACTATTAGTTACACAAAGTTTAAAAGTAGGAAAGTGCACCTCTCTCTAGCTGCCTCTGCCAATTTACCACCTAGCCACCCCTGGATAACTTCACTAACCACAATAGCAGACTCTGTCCACTACCCTGTGTAAAAAATCCCTTATGTCAAAAGTATCAACGTCGTCAGGCTTTGTAATGACACCCTGCTTAGTGAACACACCTCATCATATAAGAATGAAATTGAATTTAAAAATGCATTATATGAGCTACAGGGCTATAAAGAGAGGGGAGAAAGACCTTTTCTATTATGACACTAGCAATTAGATTAATAGGGGTAACTTCAAAGACTGGGTTCAAGACAGAGATTTCAAAGGCAGCTACTTGATCCCTAAGTCCTCCCTCGGATCCTCCTTTAAAGATCTTCCTCTGCTGCCTAATATTGAACTACAACTACTTGGTATTGAAGCTAAACAGATCACCAAAAAAAAAAAGGTGCAAATACATTAATTGCATAGCTTACCCCTTCTATTTGAGTCGCCATGGATACTGTCTATAGCTTAATGATGCAATACTTTTTTTCCTATTGTATCAGGAAAGTATTTAGTTTTATAATATGGACTGCTATGTTTGCATGCAGCTTCATCACACAACATTTAATCTTTGTCTTCAAAAACAGTTTAATCTATTGATCTGGTGCGAGGACATATAAGGACAAATATGTGCTAAATCAAGGCATCCATTGCTATCAGTTATATGGAAGTCAATTATATTAATTTATTTCTACACCATTGTTTTATGTGCTAAACATGATTAATAGTCATCATTGTTTTATGGTGCTCTAGGCAGTCAATTATTTCCAGCACCGACATGCTGCACCCCTACTATGGAAATGATAGGAAAGATTGGTCCATGATGACTCTCATTCAATAATAAGTTTGGCAACTTTTTCTTTTCCTGATCCCTTCCATAAAAATTAAACTCCAATAATAAATCAATACCAGAGGTTGTAATTTGTCGTTTTAGATCTTTTATAAATTTCTTCATCTTTTCCATACAAAATTACCCAGTCCATTTGTTCTTTCAAATGAAATCAATTCCTTTTATAATCAATCAATATTTTATTTGCTTCAATAACTAATAACAATAATTAAAAAAACATCATGAAACCAAGACCAAATTTCACCGATAAATGTGAATTATACAAAATTAAGCCAGATTCTACAACAATTTTTTTTATTATTTCTAATTATTGAAGTAAACAAATGTTGACCGATAACACTCAAATTAAGACCGGAATTCAAACAAAATTGACTTATAAATAACACTAGATCTCAATACTTGTGTAACATGATAGCTTAGATAACATCAATTTCGAATTATAACAACAACAACAATAATAAACAAGTACTGATTAGATAGAAAATGAGTGCACCTTATCTTCTGTTATCACTAGATTGATGAGTAGAGAAGAAGAAGACCTGAAGAGTAAAGCAAGCAAGCATTGATGAGCTGTAGCTGCGAGGCAAACAAGAGAAAGGGAGATCTTGATAGAACCGACAGAATCAATTGTGAAGCAAGGAGAACCAATTAGAAGCAAGGGCAAAATGCGAGATGATGCGAGAAAATGATAGGCAAACTCAATTGGGTATTGTAATGGGGGAGAATTAAGAGAAAACACGAGAGGGAAATTGCGAGAATAGGTGGGATTAAGGCAAAATGATTTAGGTTATTTCGGCCATTTATACGACAGTTTACAAACAGCTATAAATAGCTTCGCATAGCAGTATTTGAGGCGGTTTTTAAAGACCGACGTAAAAGGCTGCCACATATGCACCTTTTTCTCGTAGTGCATGTTCTTTCTGAATAACTTCAAATGCTCCACTGGTTCGACCTGCCCTTTATACATGTCCATTTAGTGCATGGAGAATTTCCTTGGTAGTATGAAGGTCATAACTGTAGGAGTAAAAGGGAGTAAAAGGAGATTCTAATTCCTTAATGATTTCTCCCATTGAATTTCTTTCTCTATGTGCCTCTTTCAAAGGATGCAACTCTTCGTGCATCATCCTTAACTCCTCTTGGGTTTTATCCACTTCTTGCTCCTCATACCGCCTTTTACTTTTACCACGCGAATCCAAGGAATATTTAAGGTTTTCGTCATCCAAATCTTCCTAGTTATTGTTTTTGAACTACCAGAGCGGTTATGATCAAGATGAGATCGATTTTCTAATGCTTTATCGATGCGTCAGCCAAAATCATACGATCCTTTCTTTCCACGACAACAATGCTTACTTGCAATTATTCCACCCACCAATGCACTGTGCGATTGACCAAATGCACTTGGATCATTTGCCAAGACCCCATTACCACCAGCATATAAAGCATCCTTCACTTGTGCAACAAGAGCTTGTATTTGGGTTTGTATTTGAGCAATTTGTTGGTTCATAATCCTCAATTGTTCTTGAATAGCTGCTGCATATTATTGTTGTAACCTTTTTCCCTTTATTGCTCTTGACCCCTCTTGGTCACTATAGAGATCCTCAATGAGGACATTACCTTCTGATGGGTTGTTCATGACGATATATGTGGCTTTTCGTCAGAGTCTCCATAGACGACGATAACTGTTAATGCCAAAAATCGGTCAACCTCTAGCTCACTAGTGATATTTATATTTATTGTGGAGGATTGACTCAGCCAAAAGGAAAATATAGGAATATGTGAAGAAAGAGGGGAAAGTAGGAAATTTCGTCAAGATGGTCGTAGTATTTTGGTCAATCGAGGCTCCAATGATTTAAATGATCTGCATACAAAGAGAAAACAAAGGGTCAGAGGCATCAGTGGTGGTGTCAGTGATAACTATCCGATGCTCAAGTCAAAGATTAAATATGGAGTGAAAATATCTGGTCTACCAGAGGGAGACGCGATAGAGTCTGATCGACCAGATAGAGCGAGAGAGAGTTTCAAGTTAGACAGAGAGTTTGTTTTTCTTCCAACCTTGGCTTGAAGCAAAGGAGCCTATTTATAGGAGTTACTCTTGTACAAGTGTTGCCATGCATGGCATAAGAGTGAGACCTCATTGCATGCAAAAGAGCTGGAGATGACACCTAGAGCCATGGAGACACTTCGAACATAAGAATCTCATTCAAGAGACACCTGGAGAGAAACCTCTATGGAGTCTTGTGCCTTCAATATTTTATTAGTTTTTGTGGAACTTAGGAGATAATAATTAAACTCAGGAGGAACAGCTCTTATTAAATATTTTTTCTGACATTGACGGCTATGATTTAGGAACTTGAGCCATGCAATATCTTTGGTGGTGAAATTGGAGGCCGTACCCTTCGTCAACCAAGCAAGGCGTTTGTTACATAATTATTTGGTCAACCAAAAATTCTCAATAATAGGAGTAATGACAAAGACTTTGTCAACCAAATCCATAATGAAGAATCCACCATCCCAGGATTCATGTCACCATGTAGGGTAAAAGACTCATTTATTCCTAATTAAAGTGCAGGAAAAAATTATATGCCTTGGTTATGTGCCTTGAAAATTTAAACTCATTGGTTGTCCTAATTTTATCCAACATGAGCTATAGAGCTTCCTCTCAAAACTCTTATGGGGCTTTTATTCTTCTCCATAGTGAGGTACAAACCTTCCTCTCTAAGCTCTTATGGAACTTTTATTCTTCCTTATAGTGAGCTACGAAGCTTACTCTCTAAGCTTTTATAGAGCTTTTATTCTTCTCCTTAATGAGCTACGAGGCTTGCTTCTATTCTTCTTTGTAAGCTAATATAGAGATTTTTATTCTTTTTCGTAAGCTAATACTTAGCTCTCTATTTTTCTCTGTAGCCTAATACAAAGCTCTTTAAGGATAACGTCGATTGCTTGTCCTCTTATTCTTAATTCAAAGCTTAATAGGCTGCCTTGTTCAAGCGTAGAGCTTCTCTTATTCTTAATTCAAAGCTTAATAGGCTGCCTTGTTCAAGCGTAGAGCTTAGTAGTCTACTTTTGTTTGAGACAGACCTTAATCGTTTGTCCTCTTACTCTTATTACAGAGCTTGACAGTCGTCTTTATCTGGGACAAACCTCAGCTATCCTCTTATTCTCTTTTTAGATGTTAGTAGTCTACTTTTTTTAGGACATCTTTGTCCTTTTCCTCTTGGTGTAAAGCTAGTGCCTCTCTTATCTATCTTTCTTTTTATTTAAAAAAAATATGGTACTACATTCATAACCTTAGCAAATAAAAATAGTTCAAAATAAAACTAATTCAAACCATAGTCTTAACCAAAATCATTGATGTAATAGAATATGAAGGGGTAAAAGAGAAGGAAAAAAAAAACGTAGTGTTGGCTTCAATCTTCCAAACCATCCTTTGTCCTTCCAAGGTTTGAAAATAATTTCCTCAAAGTTCTCTCTATAGTTTTTACTTTTTGCCTTATCTTTTAGCTTTCTGTAGCCATGAGAATCACTTCAATATCAATTCGAGAATAAAAGTTATGCCCAAAATGCCAAAGTATGTTCAAAAAAATCTAGAAAGAATATTGCTAAAATCATCGAAATATAAATTTTGTTTTATTACACGAAATTCTTCCAAAAATAAGCTTCTATATAAAATGTAGAGTGTATGAACTTCCTCGACTAGGGGTTTGGCCATCTCTAATAATTAGGGAAGAATATTTTTGAAACGATTAGTGCTTCCATGGAAAGAGAAGATTGCTTTATAAAAGAAAATAAAAGTTAATTTATTGGTTGTCTTGTTCTCTCAATTTAGCTTATTTGGCTTCTTCAATCTTCCAAAAATAACTTCAAAGCTATATTATTATTAATTACTCAAATAAATGAACTAGTATTTTGTTGGTGCCAACATCTACTACATATGTATATGCTATGCACATGATGAATTTTGTTCAACTTGTGATAAAACAAGAATATTATTTTGATTCATATTTTATTGTTTCTAGAATTATATTTTAGGAAGTATTTGGTTTATAATAAATATCTCTTTAGATTATGATATAGTATCTTGTATCCTAATTAGAATATGAGATTATTTATTTGTCCTAATTCCTTTAGGAGTTTAATTATATCACTTCCTATTTTATTTCTCCTAATCCTAATGCGATTTTGATTTAGATTTTTACAAGATTTCCAGGAGACTTCGTCCAGACCTCCCACTATATATACTAAGTTATTTTTACATAACTTGGCCCGGCGAAATTCATTAGTTGGTGGGGAGTGTTCTTTGTTTCGGCATTCCAGGATTTGAAAGAAAAGCTTCAACGCAGATTGGAATGTCTTTATTGATTTGATTCTTTGAGTCTTTGATTCATGTATGAGAGGTAGAAATCGTACATGAGTTATTGATTAGATCTGTGTGAGTTGGTAAACACTTGGGATAACTTGCGGCTTAAGTGTTTATGTAATTCAATGTCAGATGTCGTTGTTATATATAACTTAACAGCATGTTGTTATATATAACTTAACAGTGTGTTGTAAAGTTATCTGTGACAGAGAGTGGACAATGTCACTAGAGTTTAAGATCTTGGCAGGATTTTGTTTTACAAAGATTAAGTCAGTGTGTGAGAGTGAGTCAGCACTGTAAAAGGTCCTAAAGATTGTACAAATAAGAACTTAGTGAATTACAGCTCTATAGTTATCTGTGGATGTGGGTTTTATAACCGAACCACGTAAAATCCTCCTGTGTCGATTTACTTTACAATTTACTGTTATATTTCTTATAACTGCGTACTTCCAAAACTCTCAATTGGTATCAGAGCAGGTTCACTGATAGACAAGTGAAGAAAACGATCATGTTGATATGGAAGGACGGAGTTTATTCGTAATGGAGGATCCAGAACACAACCACCTATTCTTGATAATAGTAATTACTCATATTGGAAGGTAAGAATGATGATGTATATCAAATCTCTTGATGACAAGGCATGGACTAGTGTACTTAAACGATGGACACGGCCAACAAAGTTGAATGCGTTTGGTGATTCTGAACCCAAACCTGAGGATGAATGGACTGATGAAGAATACCGACGTTCCAGCTGGAATTCAAAGGCTCTTAATGCATTGCTGCAGTGGACTTAAACAACTTCGGACAAATTTCAAGGTGCAAAGTGGCCAAAGAAGCATGGGACACACTTGAGGTAAAACATGAAGGTACAGCATCGGTTAAAAGATCTAAATTGATGAGACTTAATTCTCAATTTAAAAATTCAATGATGCATGAGGATGAATCAATTTCTAAGTTTTACTCTAAGATATGTCACATCACAAATTCTGCATACATGCTTGGAAAAACTTTCACTGATACAGAAATTGTTAGTAAAATAATTAGGTCTGTCCTAGATAAATTTCAACCTAAAATTTCAGCCATTGAGGAAGTTAAAAACACTGATGAGATAAGGGTTGATGAACTGATTGACATTCTCCAAAACTTTGAAATAAATCAGAGTAATAGGAAGCAAAAAGGAAAAAGCATTGCTTTCAATGTAAAAACTGAAAAATCTAATGATGAAAGTAACGATGAGCTTGATGAAACTGATTCTAAACAGATAGCTTTTCTAACAAGAAATTATGTCAAGTTCATGAAAAGAAATTTCAGGAAAAGGAATCAAGGAAGGCCATCAAACTCAAATGAAGAAAAATTCAGGAAGTTTAACAAGGAGAATGACAAGAAGAAGTCAAAACAACTTGATAAGAAATGGCAGATTCAGTGTTATGAATGTTCTGGTTATGGGCATATTCAGTCTAAATGTGCTAATCTTAAGAAGAAGAACAAAGGCCTGACAACAACCTGGAGTGATGAATCAAAATTGGATTCAGAAGATCAAGATTGCATGAGCAATTTTGTTGCATTTACTGCATCTGCAATTGATAAAGGGAAAGCTGTTATGTCTAACATAACAGAAAATTACAGAACCAGTGTTGATCATTCAGATGATGAAGATGGTCCCGAATACTATGAAGAGTTGCAAGAAACTTACAATGCACTCTGTAGTGAATGGCTGAGTCAGAAAGAAGAAATCAAAACCTTGAAGAAGGAGATTGAAGTTTTGAAATGTGAAAAATCTTATGCTGAAAATTGTATCACAGATTTGGAGACTGTCTTGACAGACAAAATAGCACATATTGAGAAAATCACAACAGAACTGGTTGAAAGCAAGAGGTGTGTTGATCAACTCAAAATTAGAGCAACCAAACTTGATCAGGTCTTGAGTCTGGAAGAGACAACTCCAACAAACATGGATTGGGGTATACAGAAGGTAATGTTGCATCTTCATCAAAAACAGTTTTTGTGAAAGCTTCAACAACAGGTAAAAATTCTGAACTTAATTCTTTAAGGTCGAGTCCTAGTTCAAAGAGTAATGAGACATTTGTTTCTCCTCTGAGTTCTTTCAAATCCAGTCCTGAAAAGGTAAGGAAATTCATTCCAATTTGTTATTTTTGCGATAAAAAAGGACATATTAGACCTAAATGTTTTAAATTATTGAATCTTTTGCATAAAATGTCAAAACAGTTCAAACTGTTACTAAAATCACAACTGTAGTGGGTTAAGAAAGATAAAACAGTATGCCTTGTTGCTCTTACTACTCTTGAACATACTTCTAACGGTTTGTGGTATTTTGACAGTGGTTGTTTCAGGCACATGACTGGAAATAAACAGTTTTAACAGATTTTAAAGTATGCAGGGAAGGAAATGTCACCTATGGAGATAGAGCAAAGAGTAAGATCATTGATAAAGGCACTTTGAATGTCAAAGGCCTACCCAATTTTTAAAATGTCTTGTTGGTTGAAGGTTTGAAAGCTAATCTTATCAGTATTAGTCAGATTTGTGATGATAAGTATATTGTTAATTTCACACAAAACAAATGCATGGTCTTAGATAATTTTGGTATGCATTCTAGAAGGTAATAGATCTTTGGATAATTGTTATTTTGATAAAGATTGCATTTCAAGCTAGGATTTCAAATTTAGAATTGTGGCATCAAAAATTAGGACACTTAAATTACAAAGACTTGGTTAAATTAACTAAGTTAGGTGTTGTAAAAGGAGTTCCTAAACTTGATGACAAAGTTAGTGAAATTTGTGGACCATGCCAAATAGGAAAACAAATTAGAAGTTCACACAAATCAAATCCACATCTTAGCACATCCAAAATACTTGATTTGCTTCACATGGATCTTACAGGTCCGATGCAAATTGAAAGCTTTACAGGTAAGAGATACATATTTGTTTGTGTGGATGATTTTTCTAGATATACTTGGGTTGATTTCATTAAAGAAAAATCTGACACTTTTGAGGCTTTCAGGAATCTTTGTGTTAAGCTTGAAAATAAGCAAAATAGGAACATGGGCAAGATTGTGAGAATAAGAAGTGATCATGGCAAAGAATTTGAGAATGTTAGCTATGCTGATTTTTGCAAATATCATGGCATTGAACATGAACTTTCAGCCCCCAAAACCCCTGAACAGAATGGCATTATAGAAAGGAAGGATAGAACTCTTCAAGAGATGGCTAGAGTAATGTTCAATAGCAAGAAGTTGACCAAGAGGCTATAGGCTGAAGCAATAAACACTGCTTGTTATATTTCAAATAGAGTTTTTCTTAGACCTACCACTAACCAGACACCTTATGAAATTTTGAAAGGTAGAAAATCGAATTTGAAATATTTTCACGTTTTTGGATGCAGGTGTTACATCTTAAATGACATAGAGCAATTAGGAAAATTGGATCCAATGAGTGATGAAAGAGTCTTTGTGGGATATGCACAAAACAACAAAGAGAGTTTACAATCTGAGAACTGAGGCAGTCATGAAATCTACAAATATAGTATTTGATGATCTGGATGATTATGCAAAGTACTCATAAGAGGAAAACATAACTAGCTTCACAGAAGATATAGAGAAATCAGATTCTGATAGCAACAATAAAGAAGATTTTGTTATGAAAGAGGAAACAGCGGCTGTTACACCCGATGCAACAGTAACATCTGAAAACTCAGATTTGAACAGAAATTCAATCAGGAATGAAGATGAAAAGAAAGATCCACCCACATGGATTCAAAAGGCACATCTAACAAGTTTTATCATTGGAACACCAAATGGCATGATGAACACTCGAAGCAAGGTAAGAAATCAAGTAAGATTTGCATGTTATGTTTATTTAGTTGAACCTAAAAATGTGAAAGAAGCCTTAAAAGAAGATGTATGGATTCAAGCCATGCAAGATGAACTTAATCAGTTTAAAAGAAATGAAGTATGGGAATTAGTTCCTAGGCCAAAAAATGCAAATGTCATTGGAACTAAATGGATATTCAAAAATAAAACTAATGAAAGTGGACAAGCAGTAAGAAATAAGGCTAGGCTAGTTGCACAAGGTTACACACAAGTAGAAGGGATAGACTTTGATGAGACCTTTGCACCGGTAGCTGGACTTGAGTCAATCAGATTACTACTTGCAATTGCTTGTTTACTTGATTTTAAATTGTAACAAATGGATGTTGAAACAGCATTTTTAAATGGCTATCTCAATGTAGAAGTTTTTGTTGAATAGCCTAAAGGTTTTGAAGATCCTGAACATCTTGATTTTGTGTACAAATTGCACAAAGCTTTGTATGGTTTGAAACAAGCTCCTAGAGCTTGGTATGAAAGGTTGACAAACTTTTTGATCAATAGAGGTTATAAAAGAGGTAGCCATGATAAGGCTTTGTTTATCAAACATGCATCTAACTATTTTATTGTTGCTCAAATATATGTGGATGACATTGTATTCGGATCAACTAACAAAAGTAAAACTAATGAGTTTGTTAAGTTGCTTGTAAGAAGAGTTTGAGATGAGCATGGTAGGAAAATTAAATTTCTTTCTTGGATTGCAGGTTAAGAAAATGAAAGATAGGATATTCATATCTCAATCAAAATATGCTAAAAATCTTGTAAAGAAATTTGGGCTTGAGAATTCAAAACCAATGAAAACTTCTACGAGTACTAATCTGAAACTTTCAAAAGATAATACAGGAAAAGAGGTTGATGCAAGTTTGTATAGAAGTATCATTAGCAGTTTGTTATACCTCACAGCAAGCAGACCAGACTTCTGCTTTAGTGTAGGACTTTGTGCAAGATTTCAAGCAAATCCCAAAGAATCACATCTGTCAGCGGTTAAAAGAATCATCAGGTATGTACATGGAACCCATGATTATGGTATATGGTTTTCTAAAGATACAAATGATTATCTTGCAGGGTTTAGTGATGCTGATTGGGTAGGAAATGCAGATGATAGAAAAAGCACTTCAGGAGGGTGTTTTTATTTTGGTACTAACTTAGTTTCATGGCATAGTAAAAAGCAGAATTCTATTTCTTTATCTACTACTGAAGCCGAATACATAGCAGCAGGGAGTTGTTGCACACAACTATTGTGGATGAAGCAAATGTTCAGTGATTATGGTATTGAACAAAAGCCTATAACTGTGTTTTGTGATAATACTAGTGCTATAAATATTTCTAAAAATCCTGTTCAGCATTCTAGGACAAAACATATTGACATAAGATACCATTTTATAAGGGAACTAGTAGAGTCTAAGGTGATACACATTGAACACATCTCCATTGATAGACAATTGACTGACTTGTTCACTAAGGCATTGGATACAACAAGATTTGAAAATCTAAGAAAGGCATTAGGCATCTGTCAGTTTTCTGAATAAACACTGCTTACTGTTCTGTAATTTGTATCTGTAATATTATAAGTTTTCTTCTAATTAAGCATGCGTGAGCTGTGATATAAAAATTGTGTGAATGATAAAATACTGGTTTATAAATAAAAAAACAGAGAGGGCTACCAGTATATGATGTATGAAAGCCATCCATTGAAAGTAACTTCATTGTATCTAAGAAATATGGTGAGGTCATCCACTCAAATGGAAAAGGGCTACCTCTATACATGTGTGAAAGCTACTATATTTATTTATGAAATTCACATTGAGATTAACTTTTATGTGTGTAAGAAGCATGCTCAAGTTGATTACTCAATTGGATTAAGTGATAAATTAAAAAGTAAATAAAACAGCTCTGAAATATGCTTTCTTAGAATGATTCATATGATGGTCAAATATTGTTGTTATGTTATTGTTCACTATTTTCTGTTACGTTTTTCATAACATACGATGTTCTTTGTGCTTATCTGAAATTTGATTTTCTTGTGTGTCCATGTGTCAAAAATGCCATGTCAGCATTATTGAATTGAGGGAGAGAAGTTTCAGTGGCAGGAAACCTAATTCTATTAGAATTCCTTATTCTAATGGGAATCAAATTTTGAATTTTTATTCATTAATGTCAATTATGAAACGGTTTTTGGAAAGGAAATTAACATTAATTTTTTGTTAAAAACAAAATTTTTTAAATCAACCTAGTATATTACAAAATTGCTTAGGGCTTCTCCTATTCTTTCCGTACCCATTCAACAGTTTCTCCACTGTCCCTCGTCTTGCTTCTCTTCTTGTTCTGAGAACTTTGTGCAAATTACAAACCCTAACAATGGCGATGAACACAAAATCCTCAAAATCCACTAGTTCTTCATCTTCTCACAGTGACTCCAGTTACAATAGGAGCAACAATGTACCGTCATATCCAACACAACAAGCACATGCAAAGATCGCTGTTGATCCTGCCATGAGTGAGGATGAGCAAGTTCTAGTGAAAAAGATGAAAGACAAAGTAAAACCAAAGTTCAACAAGTTCCTTACGGAAGCCATCAAACAGAAGTTTGTGAAATACACCTTAAAGAGAATACTACAGATGGAAAGGCCAGTGAAACTGACAGATTTCAACACCTATGGCCTGAGTGAGATGCTTGAGTCTATCTACTGGACTCGAACGGTAATAAATTTCCTACCCCCTGTGAAGCCTTTAATTCAAGAATTTTATGCAAATATCACTACTACCATTGATGACCTAAGAAGCTTTCATTATCACAAGGTTTATTGTAGAGGAAAGTTCATTAAATTCTCTCCAAATGTCATTAACACATTCCTTGACATTCTCATAGGCAGTTTGCATACTTTAGATGAGAAATTTAACATGGCTGAAGTGATTAAGTAATTGACTGGTAGAACAGACATTGAATGGAAACCGAAAGATGGTATAGACCAGCAATACCTTAGGAAGAAATATAGAGTGATGCATAAGATTGCACAGTTCAATTGACTTTCCTTTTCCCATCAAAATCAAGTTCGGGAAGACAGAGTAAAATTTTTGTACTGCTTAGGCACCAATCGACCAATAAATGTTGGTTTGCTAGCCTATAGGATGATAGTTCAGATAGGTCTATATCATTCTGACTATCACTTGCTTGTGTTTCCCTGCTTGATTCAAGGGATTCTTGCTCAAAATAGCATTCCTATAAGCCCCAAGGAATAGACAGAAATTCTGTCTAAATCATCACCAAAGGATTTCTTCACAGATTGCATGATAAGACTGACTTGGCTGTACCTGAACAAAGCCAACGAGAGTAAGGAAAAATCAAATGAAATATGTTGAAGAATAACTTGCTTTGATCAACTCTGCTTTGACTGAGATTGTGCAGGATTTGAAAATTATCAAAGAAAAACAGCATGTTTTGGAGGCAAAATTTGTAGGGCAATATGGTACAGCAGAAGATCCACAGCCAATGGAGACTGAACATGTGGATCCTGTGAAGTCAGCTGAGCATCCACCAGTTCCTGATGCTCCAATGTTTGCTGAAACTAAGCAAATGGCTGAAGCAGGACAAGCTACACAACCTGCTGTTGAGCAAGACATAACAGCAGAACAAAAGCAGAAGAGAAAGCACATCAAGTGAACTGCTAAGGGAAGAAATTTGAAGAGAAAGAGGAAAGATGAAATGGTGAAGCAACCATCTGACAAATAGAAGAAGACAATTGACTCAGCAGCTCCAGCATTGCGGGATGAATCACTGTCAGATGAACCAACACAAGTTGAATCCAAGACAAAACTGTCTTCACCACCTGCTGACAATGAACCTCCTATTTCTCCAATCCCAGAAGCAGAGCATGCTACCTCTCCACCATACACACGGTCACCACCACATGAAGCTCCAACCTCATCACCTGCCGCACAGCCAGAGGAAGAACACATTCAGGCACCCACTCCTGCTGAAGAAACAACTACCCCAACCACATCTCCACCTCCTCCTCCTCAAGAAGAGTCACTAGTTCCTTCTCAACAAGTTACTGTAGCAGAGTATATAAACACATTTTAGGGTTTTATTTTCATAACTGGAAGAGGGGAGAATGTGGTGGAGGCTGCTGCTCTGGAATTCTTTCATCTCCTGGAGTTCTTGAAGGAGAAAGGAAGCTTGGAAAGAGGAAGAACTACAATCCAAAGAGAATTACATCAAGTTTTTGGCGCCGTTGCCGGGGATTGATTTTCTAATCCATTTGTTATTTTGTTTTCATTGTTGATTCATATTTTTGTTTGTTTTTTTTTTTTTATTGTTTGTGTTTAGACGACATGGCAGTAAACTTCCATCAATTCAGTGGCGGTTTTGAGCCACAACTACCATGGAGAGTAAATGAGGTAAGCACTCCGAACATTGAACAACAACTTTCTGAGCTAACCTCTCTTGTGGAAAACATGGCTGTAGGACATATGCAGAAATCTTATGCATGTGGGTATATTCTACCATGGAGCATCCAATCGACATGTATCCAACTTTACAAGGAGATATGGAACAAGCCAATGCCATGGGTGGATTTCCAGGACAAACAAGGCAATGGTATGATCCCTTCTCTAACACTTACAGTGCTGGATGGGAAGATCACCCTAATTTCAATTACTGGAATCATCAACCAATCCCCCAAATGCCATACCAAATCGGCCACAAGGTTTTAATCAACCTAGAGTGCAGCAAC
The DNA here is from genome assembly GCA_013180625.2 of Boswellia sacra. Classification (NCBI taxonomy): domain Eukaryota; kingdom Viridiplantae; phylum Streptophyta; class Magnoliopsida; order Sapindales; family Burseraceae; genus Boswellia; species Boswellia sacra. The sequence goes on along the minus strand of SNVD02016162.1, from coordinate 99,186 downwards.
CATTTCAAATGCAACCACCACCAATGCCACAACCAGCACCACAACCAGCTCCAGAAAACTCAGGTATGTCACTCCAGGATATTGTTAATGCACTTGCCACTAACACAATGCAATTCCAGTAGGAAACTGGGGCAAGTATCCAAAACCTGGCAAATCAAATGGGACAATTGGCCACTAGCATGAGCAAATTCGAGGGCCATGGCTCAGAAGAATTATCTTGTCAAACGGTGATCAATCCAAGAGAGAATTCTTGTGCGATAACTTTGCAAAATGGAGAGCAATTAGATGTCCTACCAAAGAAATCACAAACTGATGAAGGAGATGACACCACTTCCACCATGAACAAAACACTGACTTCTCAGGTAAATCCTATAACTCCCATTCCTTCATATGTTTCTCCTCCACTTTTTCCTAGTAGATTTGCAAAATCGAAGGAGGAACAAGAACAAGAAATCCTGGAAACTTCTCACAAAATCGAGGTAAATATACCACTTCTGGATGCTATCGAGCAAGTACCTCATTATACAAAATGTCTCAAGGAGTTATGCACCAGCAAAAGAAAGTTAAAAAGAAATGAGAAAGTAAGTGTGGGGGAAGATGTTTCAGCTGTATTGCAAAGGAAAATTCCTCCAAAGTGCAAAGATCCAGGTACGTTCACCATGCCATGCACCATTGGTAAAACCAAGTTTGAAAGAGTTATGTTAGATTTAGAAGCATCTATTAACATCATGCCATATTCTATTTATGCTTCTTTAAATCTTGGACCTTTTGCGGAAATTGGTTTTACCATTCAAATTGCTGATCGTTTTAATGCATATACCAAAAGAGTTGTGGAAGATGTGCTTGTGCAAGTCAATCAATTGGTTTTCCCAGCAAACTTTTATGTCCTTGAAATAGAGGATGAGACATCTCCTAATCCAACTCCGATTCTTTTAGGGAGACCATTCTCGAAAACTGTTAGAACCAAGATTGATGTTCATGATGGCACTCTCATCATAGAGTTTGATGGCAAGGTGATATGTTTCAATATTTTTGAGGCAATGAGGTACTCTAGTGACTTACATTCTGTTTTTGCAGTTGACGTTGTTGATGTTAGCCCTAAGCCTACATGATAATTTTGATGATAACAATACACATTGATTTATTGAGATTTACTAACATGTTTATTTATGTGCAAGAGTAATATCATTGAAATAATTGTAAAAACAAGAAAAGGCTTATTAAAATGAAGTGTTGAAGCTAAGGAGAAGACTATATGTTAAAGGCACCAAAGTTTAAGAACAAGGTTTGATTCAAGGAATGTGACACATGAGCAATGTTCAATTAATTGGTCATATATTTCTCTACAAATGTCCAAATGACATGATTCTTGAGCATTTGGAAATCTTACTTAATTTATAACATTTTATATGTTTTAAAGAAATTCAAATTTCAAGTGTAAGGTCGTCCAAATCATCATGCAAATTGAAAGACAAACAGAAACAGCTGACATGAGCACCGAATACTCTTTTGGACATATCTTGAGCTACAAATATCCAAATCACTTGATTCTTATGGCATTGGAAATCTGACTTAATGAGGCACATTTCATATGTTTTGAATAAATTCAAATTTCAAATGGGAGACTGACATAATTAACATGCAATTTGGTGGACTGACACAAGGAAGAAAAATCAACTCACATGAGCACCGAATGGTCTTTTGGCCATATCTTGAGATAGAGATATCCAAATTCCTTGATTCCTAATGTTTTGGAAAGCTTATTCAAATATGCAGATCTTTTATGTTTTGAAAAAATTCAAATTTTAAACGGAAGGCTGACAGAATTATCATTCAATTTGGTGGACTGACACAAGAAAGAAAAATCAAGTCACATGAGCATCGAATGGTGTTATGGCTATATCTTGAGCTACAGATATCCAAATGACTTGATTCTTAATGCTTTGGAAAGATCCAAATTTGAAAATCTTTTATGTTTTGTAGATTTTCAAATTTCAAACGGAACATTGATAAAAATGGCAGACAAGATTACGGTTTTTATGGTGGGTAGAAAATTTGGAGTTGGTGTCTTCACTTGATTAAGTTCATCTCATTTGCCTATAAAAGGAGCCCTTCTCCCATGCATTCAGCAAGAAAAGAGAGAAGAGCAAGAGAAGCATCTATCAAGCAAAAAACAAGAGAAATATCAAGTCTAGAGAGCTTTTATATTCTTTATCTACTCTTTGAAGAGAGTTATACTTTTGTTGTAAAAATTATCTTTGTTCTTGTATTGTGGTGAGAGTGAGATCTTCTTGTAAAGGATAAAAGTTATCCTTGAGAGAACTCTCTTTCCTTGGTGAGGTTGTTCATCAAGAAGAACTCTTGGTGTGGTGTTATCAAGAGTTGAAGGAAGTTGCCTTGGTGAGGTTGTTCATCAAGAAGAACTCTTGGTGTGGTGTTATCAACAGTTGAAGGAAGTTGCCTTGGTGAGGTTGTTCATCAAGAAGAACTCTTGGTGTGGTGTATCAAGAGTTGAAAGAAAAAGTCTTGGTGAGGTTGTTCATCAAGCAAGTTGTAAAGATTTCTACAACTTAGTGGAAAGCTTAGCTCGTGGAGCTAGGAGCCCGTGGACGTAGGCAAGGTTTGCCGAACCACGTAAATTGAGTTTGCACTCTCTCTATCCCTATCTCTTTACATTTACTTGCACTTGTGATTGTTCTTTATTGCTATTCTCTTGATTGCATTCTATTTTCATCTTCTTCACCTTTATTCTCAAAGAAAGAGTTAAATAATTTTGATCTTTCAAGAAAAGTTTTCTAATTCCGTATTGATAAATAAAAACCCAATTCACCCCCCCTCTTGGGTTGCCACAACAATATTTTGAGTTAACTCGCAAGAATGGATTGGATGTAGCTATTAGTGAGCATATAGGGACAGAAAATTCCAATGAGTCAGGAATTTTGATACAAGTGTCCAAAGAAATGGAGGAAGTTGTGGCAAGCTTAGATGAGACCATAGCAATAACCACAAATAGGTATGATGTTTGTACATTCAATTTCCTTTATCTAATGAGAAAATTCTTTCTTCTGTGATGACAGCCCCTGCCTTGGAGCTTAAGCTTCTTCCAGATCATTTGAGGCATGGATTATTGAGTGAGAATGATCCTTTGCCAATTATAATAGAAATGGGCCTTGCACGAATACAAGAAGAGAAACTCGTCCGAATACTTACAGACCACAAAACAGCTATTGGGTGGACGATTGCTAACATCCAAGGCCCAGCCATATGCATGCACCAATTCTTGTTGGAAAAAGGATCCAAGCCCACTAGAGAAGCACAGCGGAGATTGGACCCTGCCATGATGGAACCAACGTCGGGCTGAGGACGTTAAACCAAGCGCTTATTGGGAGGCAACCCAATGTTTTTGAAAAATAAATAAAAAAAGAAAAGAAAAATAAAATAAGGTAATAATGATCAATTTTTGTGTCTCAAGGAGATTCCTTTCGTAGACCATCAAATTAACCAGGTTTCTCTCATTAATTTTTCAATCTGTTTAAATTTGCATTGTGTTACTCTTTACTTGATATATTTCATCTAGTTAATCAATCAACAAAACCCCCCTCATTTAGTTTATTGTTGCTTTCGAATAACAAATTCAATTAGAATCAATCCTCGTGGGAACGATATCTTACTCATCACTTTATTACTTGTGCGACTAGTATACTTGCTAGTTTCGAACGCATCAAGTTTTTGGCACCGTTGCACACACTTGAGGAATTGAAGTGAAGCGAAACTAATTTTTGAGATGAAATTCTTGATCAAGTGCATTATTTTGAAGTTTTCCTTGGGTTATAATTAAGTACAATCTTTGAGGCCTATTTGCAAGTTGAAGCATTTGTGTGTTTTAATTTTTCTTTGATTCTGTTTCGGTTTAGTTTTGTTTCATATTTGTAGTTGCTCGAGGACTAGCAAAGTCTAAGTGTGGGGGAATTTGATAGGTGTCTATTTATATATATTTTCATATCAATTCGTCCATGTTTCTTTGCTATATTCCTTGGTATTTTTATGTTTTTGTGTGGTTTTGATGTTTGTAGGAGTTTTGGAGCAACTTGCACAAAAATGGAGTAAAACCCTTCATTTTCACCTCTGCTAGTCAACCATCTTCTCGGATTTAATTGTATTGATATACAATGAACCCGATGACATATTATATACCGTTGGAAATCTCTCGAAGTCTATTTTCTGGAGAAATTTACGGTTTATAAATCCATTCAGTGTACCAAAAGTTATAATCAAAACAGTGTGAGACGTATAGAAATGTAATTCCACAAATCACTGTAGCATGTATAATACGGGACACTGTAGCAGGTTACTGTAGCAGAGTATTTAAACACATTTTAGGGTTTTATTTTCATAACTTGAAGGGGGAAAACGTGGGAGGAGGCTGCATTTCTGGATTTCTCTCATCCCTTGGAGTTCTTGAAGGAGAAAGAAGATTTTGAAAGAGGAGGAACTACAATTCCAAGAAAATTCATCTACAAAGAAGATTTTCAAAGAATTTGCTAAGTTCTTTCTTTCCTTTTCAATTCTGGAATTTCTCTGTATTGTATTTGTTATTCTGATTGAATATGTGTAACTAAATCTGAATTGGTTGAGGGTGATTTCAAAGCCCTTGATATGGATTTTGTGAGTTGATTGTGTAAGAAATTGTTATCCAATTCTCTAATTGAAGTTGCTTGTATTTTCCCATATCTAATGCTTATGATTGCTTACTGATTGTATTTGGAATGGCCAACTGAATATAATCTGTTGTTGTCTATTGCTAGATTAGAAATCTTGATCCGTAATTGTCATGAATTTCCAATCATTAGTAGCAAAATTGTGATCAGAGATTGCAATTGGAAAATACAACCTAGGTTAAATAATCCGAACTTGTGTGATTATTGCTTAGATCAACCTATCTTTCTCATCGTAATGCTTCCATTGAATTAAACTTAGAGAGCTTGTTCTAGGTTGTTTAATGGATAGAGATTAAATAAAGAGCTTGTTTTATTTAACAACAAAGTAAGGAAAGATTGGGATAACAGAGCTTGTTGTTATCTACGGTTGATAACTTCAATGCTGTAATTGGATTACAATTCTAGGTTAATTCACAAATTCATATCTTGTGGCAGAGAATGAACTCTTAACCAGGTTACTCTCATTGATTTTTCACTCTATTTTACTTTGTGTTGTTTTATTGTGCATTTACATTAATATTTCATTTAGTTAATCCATCAACAAAACCCCCCCATTTATCTATTGTTGCTGTAAAATAACAAATTCAATTAGAATCAATCCTCGTGGGAACGATATCTACTTATCACTTTATTACTTGTGTGACTAGTATACTTGCTAGTTTCAAACGCATCAAGTTTTTGGCGTCGTTGCCGGGGATTTTGATTCTAATTGAATTTGTTATTTTACTAGTATACTTGTGCGACTAGTATACTGCTAGTTTCGAAGCATCAAATTGACCAGGTTTTATCTCTCTTTGCCATCTGTCTTATTTGTTTTTATATTTTTTTTTACTTTTTTTTGACTTTTGGTTGCGATGATTGTTACTCTTTATGTGACTTTAGTTTCGTGTCTACTCTTTTCTTTTCCTTCCTTTTGTTTAATTTGATTATTCCGTGCTTCGAATTCATTTGTGCAACAGCTTGAGGAAACATCCAAACGGGAGTTGAAGCAATTGCCCGAAGGTTTGAAACGTGCATATCTTGGAGAAGAACAGACTCAATCATATTATTGGTAATATCTCTCTTTGTCTCCTCTTCAATGGATGTTGATATCTTTCTGTCGAACGTTCGTAAATATTTCCCTTCACTTCCTCAAAATGCTATGTTTAAAATTTATAAAGTACGAATGACCAAACTTTGGGCGTTAATGCTCCTAAATGTGCCTGCGGATATCCGATGGCTTATCGAAGCCAAGGTGAGATTGTCCGGTGAGCCGGACATTACTCTCGCAAAATACATGCCTGGTCTAGGAAAAAGCTACTACGCCAAGAGGCGAAGAGCGAAAAGGTTACAAGTATGTTATAAATGTGCTAGATGGAATTGTAACCAGACTTGTCGTTCATTAGGTTTTGTGTCCAGAAATAGAGAAGATAAACTGTCATTTATTAAGAATGGTCTGAGTAATGAGTCGCTGGATAATGTTTTATTAACTCTTGAGTCACAGTCTTGTGGACTTGTTCAGCGTGAATTGCTTAATCTATGGACACAATTTCATGATGAATTGCAGTGTTATAGTCTAGGGAATCTGACTAAAACGACCCTGTTTGCCAGTTTATAAGAAAACTGGATGGGAAGCAAATCCCCGACTCATAGAAGGCGTTTCAGCCGTTACTGGACGTAAAACCAAAGGAAGATGTGAGTCACAATCACAACTACTTGTAATTTGAATGTGTGTTGTTGTTGTAGAATTTTTTTCTTGTTTCGTTTGATCTGATTATCAATGTTGTTTTTGTGTTGTTGTTGTTTGTTGATTTTGTTTGTTTTAATGTCAAGTTTTCTTTTTGACAAACCATATGACTACCCTATGGCATAAGTACACGTGGGAGACAAGTGTGGAGGTTTTGTAAACCTCCAACGAAAGTGTATCTCTATTTTTTATGCTTCACGTGGGAGACAAGTGTGGGGGTTTTGTCAACCCCCGCCGAAAGTGTATCTCCATTTTCCATGCTTCAAGTGGGAGACAAGTGTGTAGGTTTTGTCAAACCTCGCCGAAAGCATATCTCATTTTTTCAAATTTTGGGGCAATAAATCTGCATCGAGCAACTCCCACCGAAATTATGTCCCCATGTGTCAAATTTGAGAGTTTTACGTGTGTATATATCCATTTTGCATATTCTCAAATGCCATTTTATAACCTGTCTTGCACTTGAATCACATAATACCTAACGTACATCATTGTCTTGCACAAGTTTAGAGCACTTTTAGAAATGGAGAAAACACCAATTCGGCGATTCCAAAATATATGTGTATTTTGTGGATCGCAATTTGATAAAGATTGAGAGTTTATAACAGCAGCTCTTGATCTTGGTAGGACATTAGCTGCGAGGGGTATTCATTTGATTTATGGAGGGGGTAGTCTTGGGGTAATGGGGTGTGTGTTGACAGCTGCATCCTTGGGAGGAAGTAAAGTTCTCGGCATTATCCCTAAACCATTAGCTATGCGAGATATCATAGGCAATACAATGGGAGAAGAGTTACAGGTCTCTAGCATGCATGAGCGTATTGCACATATGGTCATTAAATCTGATGCATTTATAGCTTTGCCCGGTGGTTATGGTACATTAGAGAAGATATTTCAAATCACCTCTTAGGCACAGCTAAACATCCATCGGAAACCCATTGGTTTGTTAAATGTCAATAATTTTTTTGATGGTTTGTTGTCTTTTCTTGATCCAGCAGTAGAAAAAAACTTCATCTCACAGTCGGCGAGGCAAATCCTGGTTACAGCTTCAACTGCAGGGGAGTTAATTGACAAATTACAAGCATTCGTCTATTCGCCTGATCCAATAATATCTTGGATAGATTGGTTTAGAGAAGGCAATAAGAGGCGTAAACTGGATTTAACGCTCCATATGTAATCTCTATCTGCTGGTTTGCTTCATTTTCGTTTGCTTTCTCTTTATTGTGTTTATTTGAGTTTTTTTTTTATGTCATTTCTTTTGAGTTTTTTTTTCAGATTGTTTCTTTCACCGTAGGTAATATTTTCTAATCTTTGCTTTTAGAGTGGTGGCTTAAAAAGTTTAAGTTCTCTTAAAACGCATTCTGGATCTCTTAAATCCATAGTGGCTGAATAAGGAGGCTAACTTCTAAACTTTTTAGACCCATTCTAACTGACTTGTTTTTGTTTGCTGACTTGTTGGACTTTGTTATTTCATGAGTAGGTTTAATTTTATGTAATTTAGAGTTGTTATGTATTTTTGTGTCTTTACCAGTTCTGACTAATAAAAAAATTGTGGAAAAATCTGAGAATGGCAGAATATGGAGTTTCCTTAACTCTTGAAACGTATTCTCTCCAAATAAATTTATAGTTTGTTTATTTCATGTTGTTTGAAGTGTCTTGTTTCTCGTTTTGTCCTTTCATAATAAAGGTATATAGGCTGGAAACCTTAAGTCTGCGGGCTACTGGTCCTAAGGATTGTTGAAATATACAATCTTGACTCAGGTGTAACAACGCCACGTACCTCTTTTCTTGCAGTTTGTGTGGCGATGATAAGATAATGATTGAATTAAGAATAACTCTTGGAAAATGATAAATGATGCATGGATCTGTGTGCTTGCAATGTTTATTGGTTTTCGCTTTGCTTTTGATTCCTTGCGCAACATTGAGCACTGAGCTATTATCACTGAGTTATTTGTTCACTTAGAGAAAGTTTATGTAATTTAAATGTTTCTTCAGATTTCAATGAATTCTAGAACTTGTTTGATGGTCACTCGAGGCGAAATCCTAGACTGTGCAACATTGGGGAAATGATTTAGGCCATCTTTGGACCGTTTGAGCCTTAATAGCCAACCTTGACTGAAATTGATCCCTAGTTACCTCTTTGAGCCTTTGTAAGCCTTTTTCTTTGTCAACTCACTAAAAGATTTTCTAACCTCAAATGAATTTGTTCCAAACAGTTTATCCCTTACCTATGAGCATGTAGGTCATTCACAATTAAATTTTGAGCTATGTTCTGGTTTTGGGAAGTTAGAGGAGGTTGGGATGTGTCATGAGCAATGCAAGTGAGTTCTATTGTGTTTGAAAAAAAAAAAGAAAAAAAGAAAAAAAAAGCCAATCTGTACTTATCGTCCACGTACTTACACATTGAGGACAATGTGTTGTTTAAGTGTGGGGGAGGGGAAGTGTAATAAAAAAAAGAAAAAAAAGAAAAAAAAAGAACAAAAGAAGAAGAATAAGAGATCTATACCCTTAAGTGTTCTTAAAAAGAATGAAACAACAAAGTGTGGGGGTGTAGTTTTCTTTTGTTTTCTGGAAAAAAAAAGATTAAGTGTTCTAAATAAGTTTGGGGGAGTAACCTGGTGAATTGAAATGAAGTTGTGTTATAGGGTTGAACTCTACATAGTCTTGAATGATTTATGTGTTTGTGGGTGATTTGAGCCAAATTATTATCCTTTATCATACCTTCACCCAAGCCAAACGTTACAAGCTTAATAAAGTCCTACTTGATCCTTGGTGTTGTGCATGTCTACATTAGTGGAGAGTGACTTGAAAAGCAGGCCTATGGAGTTCATTTATACACACATCTTCAATATTAAATATGATTCATTTTTATGCATAAACTCATCCGGGTTACAAGTGATTAGGTGAGAATGGCTCTACACACACACACTTGAGGAATTGAAGTGAAGCGAAACTAATCTTTGAGATAAAATTCTTGATCAAGTGCATTATTTTGAAGTTTTCCTTGGGTTATAATTAAGTACAATCTTTAAGGCCTATTTGCAAGATTGAAGCATTTGTGTGTTTTAATTTTTCTTTGATTCTGTTTCGGTTTAGTTTTGTTTCATATTTTAGTTGCTCGAGGACTAGCAAAGTTTAAGTGTGGGAGAATTTGATAGGTGTCTATTTATATATCATTTTTATATCAATTCGTCCATGTTTCTTTGCTATATTCCTTGGTATTTTTATGTTTTTGTGTGGTTTTTGATGTTTGTAGGAGTTTTGGAGGAACTTGCACAAAATTGGAGTAAAACCCTTCATTTTCACCTCTGCTAGTCAACCAATTTCTCGAAGTTGATTGTATCGATATACAATCAACTAGGGGTGCACACGGGTCGAGTCGGGTCGGGTTTGGGCAAACCCGATTTTGACCCGACACTGTTTAAACCCGACTTTTTTGACCCGAATTCGGGTTACTATTCAATATTGACCCGATTAAAACCCGATAACCCGATCGGATCGGGTCGGGTTGGATCGGGTTTGGTTTTATTCAAAGTACTATTCAAACCCGATTATAACCCGGTACTGTTCAAACCCGACTATTCCAACCCGATTTCGGGTTACTGTTCACGGTTAACCCGACCAAAACCCGATAAACCCGACAAACCCGATCGGGTCGGGTCGGGTCGGATTATTTTGCACACCCCTACAATTAACCGGATAACATGCTATATACCATTGAAAAGCTCTCGAAGTCTATTTTCTGGAGAAATTTACGGTTCACGAATTTATGTAGTGTACCGAAAGTTATGATAAAAATGGTATGAGAAGTGTATATTTGTAATTCCATATATCACTGTAGCATGTTATTAAATACGGGGCACTATAGCAAGTTACTGTAGCTGAGTATATAAACACATTTTAGGGTTTTATTTTCATAACTGGAAGAGGGGAGAACGTGGTGGAGGCTGCTGCTCTGGAATTCTTTCATCTCCTGGAGTTCTTGAAGGAGAAAGGAAGCTTGGAAAGAGGAAGAACTACAATCCAAAGAGAATTACATCAGTCACTGCCACCTCTTCTGAAACAGCTGCAGAGCCACCTACTCTTGAGGCTTCTGAGCAGCCAACTCCTACCACAACCAGGAAGAGATATAAAGAGAAGGCTGACAGATTCAAGAGGCGTCCTGGCAGTTCATCTTCCCCTCCAGTTTGAAAGTCTCTAAGACTTCGTTAAGTGTTTTTGGCACTTATGCTGAAATCAAGGGGGAGAAGGAGTTGATATGTTGTTTCTGATATAACTATGTTTTGTTAACTCTGTTTATATTCTGTCTATTTTTGTTATTGTTGATGAGATGTAACTAAGGAGTAAGGGGGAGTAAGATCTAGTAAGACTTTTTTTGATGCTTTGGGTTTTTTCTGTGTTTGTGTGTTTGTGATATCTTGATTTGATGAATGGTTTGCATGATGATGTGATGAATTGATAGTTTGCATGATCTAATTTCATTGTTGATCTGATTGCTCTGATCATGAATTGATTAACGTGTTGCTTGATCAGTTTTACAACTTCACTTTGTGTTGAAAATACAGGATATACATATTCAGACAGTGTTATGTTCTATTATGAGAATTGTAACAGCACACTGGTTAATTCCTTACACATGATATTTTCTGTTTGCTATGTCATGATAGCTTATTCTTATGATTGACTTATTATGTGTGATTTTCTTTGATCAGAAATAATTTAGTGTTTTCATCACAAGTTGTCAAAAAGGGGGAGATTGTTGGTGTCAACGTCTACTACATATGCATATGCCACGCAAATGATGAATTTTGTTCAACTTGTAATAAAACAAGAATATTATTTTGATTCCTATTTTATTATTTCTAGAATTATATTTTAGGAAGTATTTGATTTATAATAAATATCTCTTTAGATTAGGATATAGTATCTTGTATCCTAATTAGAATAGGAGAATATTTATTTGTCCCAATTCCTTTAGGAGTTTAATTATATCACTTCCTATTTTATTTCTCCTAATCCTAATGTGATTTTGATTTAGACTTTTACAGGATTTCTAGGAGATTTCGTCCAAACCTCCCACTATATATACTAAGTTATTTTTATATAACTTGGCCCGACGAAATTCATTAGTTGGTAGGGAGTGTTCTTTGTTTTGGCATTCTAGGATTTGAGAGAAAAGCTTCAACGCAAATTGGAATGTCTTTATTGATTTTATTCGTGGAGTCTTTGATTCATGTATGAGAGATAGAAATCGTACATGAGTTATTAATTAGGTCTGTGTGAGTTAGTAAACACTTAGGATAACTTGCGGGTTAAGTGTTTATGTAATTCAACGTCAGACGTCGTTGTTATGTATAACTTAACAGTGTATTGTTAAGTTATCTGCAACAGAAAGTGGGCAGTGTCACAGAGTTTAAGATCTTGACGGGATTTTGTTTTACAAAGATTAGGTCAGTGTGTGAGAGTGAGTCAGCACTGTAAAATGTCCTAAAGATTGTACAAACAAGAACTTAGTGAATTGCAGCTCTATAACTATCCGTAGATATAGGTTTTATAACCGAACCACGTAAAATCCTCCTGTGCCAATTTACTTTACAGTTTACTGTTATATTTCTTATAACTGCATATTTCCAGAACTTATATATTCAATTTAGACAAAACAAAATAAATCAAATAAAAAAGTAAAATAAGAGAAACAAGAATAATACTAAGATGAAAAATGTATGAAAATATGTTTAAAATATACGCATATCACATAGCGAAAGTGAATTGATCAAAATTTGATTGCACGCACATATATTTGAGGCCGGAAAAAAGTAATTTCTTGAACATAAGGCAAATCCATGGTCCATAAGTATTTCATTACAAAAAATTAGATTAACACATTACCGAAATAAAGACTAAAGTGCGATTAAAAAACAATTCTCTTATAAAATAGGACTTACAATATTTTTATTAAATTAAGAGATAAGTCCAAAGAGATTGAAAAAAATCTCAATCATTTTTAATAGTATTTGATGGTAAATTACCTTAGTGACATTTTGGTAATAAAATTTTTTACCAAAAAAAATGTGTCTTAGACAAAAATGTAGGTGTAAATAGCCCCACTCTTTACTAAAAATAATTTTTAATTAAACATGTCACAAAATATAATTCAATGACTATAATAAACTTATAAATTATTGAGAATTTGGGCTCAAGTAACTTATCCAAGGCATCTAGCAACTAACTTATCCAAGATATCTAACTAAGTCCTTTTAAGTATTTAGGCCTAAAGTAAACTGTAATTTAAAGTTCACCAAGAAACTAATTCCTAAACCCAATAAATCTAAATTCCTCAGTATGGATCATATTAGATAATGCCCCAATTTCTAAAAGCTAGGGAATCTTCACACTCGCAATTCATAATAACAACAGCTTATAATTTATTCATGAATAAACATGATTTATAAAAAAATAATAATTCAAATACTGAAGATGTCTTCATAGAAGATGAATAAAAGACATGAAAAGACGCCTAACTCATTACATCCTTGAACTTATTCCTGACTGAGGAACAAGGGATAATTGAAACTTTAGATACCAAATCCACTATGTTAGACCTTCAATCACCTAAGAACCACAATAAACAACAATGAAATATAAATAAGTAAATCAGGTTTGATAAGAAAATAATAAAGTTCTAAAACAATCTCACTTTCAAGCAGTTCTTAACAAAATCTCACAAAAAAGTTGTATTTATTGCTTTGTGAGTTTTTCATAACAAACTTGAGTCCGAACACACATAATCCAGAACATATAGTCCATAAACAATTATCAATCCTCAAAATTAAAGCCACTAAATTCAATCGATCAATTATTTCCTTTTCTTATCAAAACTTACACATAGTCGCACACAACCCAAAACCTTTACAAATAAATATAGAGCACAAAACTTGTATCAAGTAATGGTATAGCGTACATATATAACACGATCATTTTAATTTAGTTTTTGTAGCCAAAATCTTCATTTTTGTAAAAGTAGCAAAATACATTTTCATATGAAAGTTATAAAAGAAATATGAAAGCTTTCAGAATTATATAAAAGTGAATTTTTTTTTTTAAGTAAAGGGTATACACAAATATTTAAAATTGATTTTCAAGAAACTTTTACACACATTGCCAAATTAATGAATATTAGTAAATTTTTATTGTATTTAGCAGCTAAATCTGGTTGGCCATTGAACCAATTTGATATGAAGAATACATTCCTTCACAATGACCTTCAGGAAGAGGTGTTTGTGGACACTCCACCTAGTTCTTCCAAGTTGAGTAGCGACTATGATTTGGATTAAAGGTGCTTGATTTATGAAGAATGTGATCATTTATGTTTGAATTCTTGGGGGTTTGATTTGTGATAAATTATATTGGGTCATGCTATAGTACACTAGATGCATTGCACTAAAAAGTGGGTAACCCCATGTAAAAGTTGGAGAAATGTTCACAAAAATTGGGAACATCCATTTCCAAATGGTTGCACTGAAGTTAATTCTTTTAAATTAGCGATAAATATTGGAAATGGTTTTTTCCAACTTCTATCACAATAAATTTACCCCCGAAATACCCAAAGTATCCTCAGATTGATTAATAGTTAAACGTTCTTAGTTTTCAAAACTAACGAGTCCGAGGTCATTCCTTGTAAATATGAGGGTTTCAATACAATTTTGAAAAGTTCTCATGACAAGGAAAGGATTTGGCATGACGGCCCACGTACATGCGCATTGAAGGATTTTGATGAGTGTGATTAATCTTGCAAGGACGACAAGCAACGGTGTTACACGCATGCCCCCATGAGCCATGAATCGAAAAATTATATTAAAAAATGAAGTTCCAAGTGTACTTCCATCCTCGAAAGGCGCAGCACAGAACTGGAATATTTTAAGTTAATTCAACACTTCACGTCAGTGTTTTTGTCTCTGAATGCTTTTAGGTTTAGCCGATCAAGAAAGGAGAAATGAAGCAGCGCAGCGCTGAAGCTACTACTAGCTATTACCTTCCCTTCAATTTCAATGTGACACAGCCAGCTGCAGCCCAAACCGTACATATTTTTTTAATCAAAAATCGAGGTAGCGCAGTAGCATGTACATGTACAAAATATAAAAAGAAGATTTATAAAATAATATAATAGACGAATGTGAACAGAACCCAAGAAGTAGCTCCAAGTTCCAACCACATTGAGGGCATTTCCAAACAGATTGACTGTATGTGTATGTATGTATAGGTTAGCATTAATTACTAATTTTAATGCTATAACATGCCTGACCAAAGGAATAAAGACAACCAGCTCTATTCAATTTTCACAGTTTTACTTTTCCTCTCTCATAGAACCCTCTAACAGTGATAACGGCATAATTGAGTGGAGTGATTATAACTTCTCAATATAGACAGGCTGTGTCACCTCAACACTGCAGAGTCTTGACCGTCTTGGCTATTTCCAATACATATATTATCATATCATTCAAAATCATCTCCCATCAACGCTCACAATCCAGTCTACATAGTCGCCTGAAGACACTGGTGTGCAGGAAAACTCTTTGCAATTCAGAACCTTCATCATCATGATATTGAATGTAAAAATGCATGCTCACTGTCTTGTTTCTTTGTAAACTTGAAGATATCCATACAAGAAGTCAGAGAGTTATTATAGAAGCCACCGAAAAGAGGTTGTAATTAATTATAATCTTATTAACATTGGAAAGTTTAACTATAAATTTTGAAGCTTGGGCTCATTAATATTTAGACTAGAAATTTCTAAAACTAACAGTTTTAATTCCTAGGAAATACTGTTGAACATTCCTCTAATTCCTATATTTATTGAGTTATTTTAAGGATATTAATGATAGATTCTAGAAATATATAAGCATCGAAATATCAATTTGAAGAACTTGTAATTCTACCGAAAAGATATTAACCTCGATTAAAGCATGGTGTGCATAATGCATTTCAGATATCAATTCATTTTTAAGTGCAATTATCGAATTTTGCTATGGTCTATGCAGCTGCTTTGCAATTTTTTTTTCTTTAAAAAATTGATCTACCTATCCATCATTTGTAGTGTAGCATGCTCAATATACACAAAGATAAGATCAACACGATGATTCATGATTAAGTGAAATGATTACAATCCAGAAGCGGCTATCTGAATAGCATTGAGTATGTATAGAACTGACAAGATAACTATCAGAAACAATGTTATCTCTTGCATCTGCTGACTATTCTGTATGTATTCCTTGTTTGGGAATAAAATTAAAGTTTATATAAAATTGCATGCAGGGCCAGCACTCTCACATTTCTCTTATCTTAAAGTATCATCACATTTGAATCTCTTGAGAGATTATTCCATTTCATATGTAAAATATTACTACTTACAATGATTCAAACAAAGTACCATAATTATTTTGAGATAAGAAAGAAGGGAAAGTTCAGAGAAAGGACACTGAACAGAAAAAGCACAAAGTTAATATCATTATTGGTGGTTGCCATATTTCTGATAATATCTGAATTTTGGACAATTAACGATGACAATTTGAACATGTTAATAGTAAAGAGAGCTACTGTAGCTCTTTTTATTTTTTGACTGACATTAAGTACCAACCATTAGGTTGACTGTTGTTTTGAAACGTGTATAAGTTTGGAAACTATTATGTTAAAAATAAAATACAACAAATGGCACTTGTAACTGGCTTAGCTCGCATGAATCATAGATACTTGAATTTGTATATTAAAAGCTTCAAACAGGCCACACTTGCATGATATATGATTATGTTTAGAGATGCTGGCCAACTAATAGCATTATCAAACCAATTAAGCACACAATTAGTACATACTGCAAAGAGTGATAGATTAAAAAAATCGATTTACAACGAAATGCATCCATCAAATATGATATTATTTAACCGATGTACAAAGAATAATAGATGAAGAAAAGGTAGATACAGCAAGAAGAAGAAGCAAACTAATACTCAGAAAAATTGTAAGAGGGAGCTCCCTTCAGTCCAAGCATAGAGAAGAAAAGGTAAATTTTATCTCCCGCTTCATTCACACATTCACAATAGAATTCATTACTCCCTCTCTACTGAGTTTGAATGAATGAGTCGGCAACTAATCTAAACCCTTACCCAATCCATGAGTGGACTGAAGGAAGCTCTCTTAAACCATTCATCTAAGAACAAATTAAGATTTTATTACATCTAAAAACCATAGTTCATTACTGCAGTTAATTTCAAGAGCAAATCTAAAATCAGACATGTATCATGCATAAATTAATGGTAGTACAACTTCAAATGATAATTTATAAGCATATTTTAATAATATCTAGATCTCACAAAGCTGCAATGACATAAGTTAGCATTCATGCATTGGTTGATGAAAAGAACATTAAAAGCTATTGGAAGGATTTGAAATATCATTTTAAACTACAATTTCTCATGAATCATGTTTAATTAGATATATAGCTTTACGAGATCTATCACTTGCTTCTTAATAACCACTAAAATGGCCAGGACCATTTATGCTTTTTTTATATCTAAGAAAAGATTAGTGCCAGTCATGACATCACTAGTACCATGAAATCAGAATAGAAAGTGGGACAGGGAAACTATGCATAACATGGTTATAGAGAAAGACGTTCGGTTGGATTTGAGCTAAACATAGTAAAAAGCATTTATTGACTTTCTTGTTGCAAAGTGAAGCATAAAAGAAGCTTAAAACCTCAATTACAGCAGAAGCACAAGAGAACAATAATAAGTTTCCAAACAGGGAAAGAAATGCTTGGATCAAACCCTAACCCTAGTGAGAGCATAACCTGATGTGGGAAAGAATAAAATGGCTAGAATGATAACAATTAGATAAGACACGAATGGGTTAAACAGAGAAGACCAAATAAGCCCTATCTAGAAGTAGGGGAGATCTCCAAATGCCACAAAAAACAAGCATCAGATCAAAACTCTAGATCAAGTAGAAAACCTAACCAGGGTAAAATCATGTTCTCTAACAGTTTCTAAGATCAAGATAATATGGTCAGAACTCAGATGAAAGTTATATGGAGAAGTTGCAGTCAAGCTTATATTGCTTCCTTAAAACCTAAAAGAGTTATAACAACTTGTTGTAATGGCAACAAAAGTACATCGAAATGAAGTGAAAGATTAATGGTAACAAATGAATGCATAAACCCAGTAAATTTTTGTTTAACTTACCTATTTTTCTTGCGGGTTTAGTCTCTCCACACTTAGTGTCATGGACATATATGGAGTAGTTATTTGTCTTCCCCCAAACCCTAAATCGGATGCTTTTCAACAATGATATAAACAGTTGCAGCTAGCACAGTTATATATGTGGAAAAGAAAGGAAAGCAAACAATTAAAAACAGCAGAAAAAGGAAAATAGCAAAAAAAGTGCACAAATTACGGAAGAGAAGTGGCGTTAAAGGAATGAAGAAGAGCGAGAAGAAATATCGCTGTTATCATGAGAGTCAGACAAGAAAAAACGATCTCTACAAATCTGGCAAAGCACTACATAAAAGTGATAATTTTTCTTCCTATTTTCCTTTCATAGAAGTGTTTTCCAGTAGATGTTCTGATGCCCTGTGGCCATGGAATGTGTTGCTATGGTATATATTTATATATACATAGATAACAAAGCGCTTGTTTTTTTTTTTTTTCCTTCCCTTAAAATAATTATATTACTTCTGTTAAAGCTCTCTCCACACTTCACTTTTTCCCTCTAGTAAGCGAGGAAAGATACTCAAATATGAATACCACATAAGGCCAATAAGCTTACAGGGAAAATAAAAAAACAGGTGGTGGTGGGGTTAGCTTTGACCATTAATCTTCTCTCCTAGTGGCAACCTACTGCTACACTATAATCTCTCTTCTGAATCAATTTGAAGAGCTACAAATAAATTTATCTGAGCAGGTGCTTGCATACATGGGTTTATAAAATTACTCTTCCTTTGGTTAATAACCTATCTTACATAGTCGCTACTGAAAAGTAGTAAAGTGATCAGGTGACAAGAGCCAGAGAGAGTAATGATCAACCATAGTCCAGTTTGAATTGGATTACTTTAGTACCTCTATTGTAAGTGTAAACTGTAAAATTATAACTTGAGCAAATGTTATACCGTAATAAAAGGTTTCGTTCAGATAGTTTAGGATGCATTAGTTATATATAGCATATTGCCAAAATGACATGATATAGAGATTATATAAATTGATAAGTTGATTCTTTTTTTTTTTGGGACAATTTGACATGTATATATTATCTATGATTTTTCACTCTATTTTAATTTTAAGATAAAGAATATCATAGCTTCTAAGTTATTAAAGCAAGTGAAATTCACACTTATGTGAGTGTATATCACGTTATCATATGTTATACTTAGTTTTTTTTTTTTTTTTTCAACTTGTATAAAGAAGCTCATGAGTATGGTTACTTGATAAGTAGGGTTAGGAATCTAGTTGTCTCATGCTCGTGCAAAGAAAATTGATTTCAGAGGGAGCATATCATGTGTTTCATGTCTTCGTGTGTACATGCACATACCAACATAATGTTCAATGTTTCATATTGATTGAAGCTTTTTAATACAATTTCCCATCTAAATTATTGAGTTCCAAACGCCGTCAGAGTGACCCCATGTCTGTTTGTCCATGAAAAAGGCGGCCATAGCCATGCTTTACCTACCATATATAAATATAAAGTGTTTTAAACTCTATTATGTGGTTCTGTTTGGTGCAATCACAGTATCTTAAACTAAACAACATAAATTTTGGATCTCCGAAACCATGTTTGAGAAACACATGATCCACACCTTATCGACAGCGTAGTGCTTTAAAAAAATAAAAAGAAAAATAAAGAAAAGAAAAAAGGAAAAGCAAATTGAGTTGGATTGGCCAAAACGCTGTTTCAAAATTTGACTTTCGTTTCTAGCACATGCCATAAAATGATAGGACGATAAAGATACCGAAAATATGAGCTCAACTCTTCAGTTGGGATGGAAATTTTTTTCTTCTTTTTTGGTAATAATTAAAATTATAACCTTTTTTCAATCTCAATATCAAACATTATCAAAATGTATCTCACCTTTGAGTTCATCAAGGAATCATATTTGGATGTGTCAGGGGTGTAAGGGTTGGAACTGAGGGTATACAAATTTCCAATAATAGAAAAAACCAAACCTATCCAAACCAGAATTTCTATTGTTTTGGGTTTTAAATTTTGTTTGGTTTGGGTTGGGTTGTATAATAGTAAATTCAAGTTTATTTAAGTCATTCTATTCGGCCCTGTTTAGCCTCGTTAGACCCCATTTCAAAATTGAATAAAGCTAGTACAATTTTAATAAAAATATAACATACATTATAATGAATATTAAGTGTACGGACTTAACAAAAACTCTTACTTTTTTCTCATGTATCTCAATTCTCTTTTCTGTAGTTTCTCTCTTACCTAACTTCATCCCTTCCCCACAATTCATCTCTTTCTCTCTTTTCTGATTATCTTTATTTCATCTGATATTCATCAAAGCTCATATATCTCTTCTTTCTCTATAACTTTCAACAAATCATCCGAACTTAAATCTAATGTACACCATATCATCCATTATTATCATATCGGCATCTTTTTTAAAAAAATAATAAAATAAATAACATAGTTTTTCTTTGCCTTTCAAATATTAAAACAAAAAGTAATTGGACATGCTATTTTGTTTATATGAATTTGGAGAACTCATAAAGTAAAGGAAAACAATTGGTTAGAGTTAAAACCGTGAGAAGATTTAATATAATTCTTTAAATTACAGCAACAATAAAAAAGAATTAAGAAAAGATTCAAAAAAATAAAGTACAAATAATAATTTAATTAAAGGTTAAATTGAAGAGAAAAAGTCTACCACTAAATTCAAATAATACTTTAATTACCTTAATTAAAATGAAAATAGATGAAAACTTAATACAAGAGGCAATTAACAAGATATTGTTTAAAACATTTATGATTACAATTATATTCCTGTTAAATTAGAGGTGAAGTCTAAAAAAATAAAAAGTAGGGACCAAATAAACTACTCACTTTTTTATGTTTTGATTAGGTTTAATTTTCCTAAACCAAACTCGACTGCAACCCAAAGTGTTATCTTTGCATATAATGTAATTGTTAGTGTGGGGCTATATGGACACTAAAAATACCCTACACACACCAATGTTAATAATAAATTAAATTACTAAATCAGTCATCAATTAAGTTATTATTAGTGACAAGATATGATTAGAAAAATGAGGCTTAAATAAAATACAATTATCTATAGTACACATCCCTTCTAAATCCTATTTTTCTATACTTACTTTATCATTTATTAGAATAAATTTAATAGATAATAACATAATTTTTTTTTCTTTCTTTGCTTTTTTTTTTTTTAAGTGTTATTCACCTATCATTTATCCAAGTAACTTAGTAGATAACAAATCATTTTTTTCGCGAAAATCTTTACCTAGATAACGTTATATAGATTTCCATCCATATAAACAACTAAAAAATAAATCAATCCGATCAAACAAAAATCAATATTACAAAAATCTGACAACTATAAGTTTTCAATCAATCAAACAAAAATTATTACAAAAGTGTTTCCTTCTCAGAATTCGAAACTCATCACGACTCCACTTTTAAACCAATCTTGGTCGTAAAAAAGGGAATTGAAAAATTGCAATTTCAACTCATTGGTTATCATTTTCTCATTGAAATGGACATGGATTCCTTTCCTTAGAATGTTGCAGTTCAAGCAAAAATAGTTACTACATCCTTACTACGCTGGGCATCCTAGTTTTCTTAATTTAACTTCGATGTTTAGCACATTCAAGGCACTAATAATGTTCTTGCAGATATGCTTTCACGTCCACAACACCCAAGGGCAAGCAAAATTCTCTCCAAGTCATTCCCTTAATTCACATGATATTGGGAATATTTATAATAAATTTAAATAATATAATCAAACAACAAAATATTAAAGAAATAATAAAATATAAATTAGATTAATATATTAAATAAATAGAATAAATAAAGAGATAGAGTAAGAAATAAGTGGCCTGAGCATTTGGGAGACATGTCGAAGGCATTGTCCTAAAGCCAAAGAGTCATCCCCTCGTGCGGGTCATATTGGTACTCAAGGGCTCCAAGATACAACCTAGTGCTCACAGCCTATCTTCTCGACGAGCACAATCACCGGAAGAAAATAACCTGTCTTCATGTGTCACGGTTGCTCAAAATCATCAAATACTCAAAATATTTTATGTTCATGTTAGAACCTTTGAGACTCCTTTATATAGTAATCTCGTAACTTAGGTAATTTACAAATTAATTCTTGTAACTCCCAAGCCATAAGTTCTTAATAAAAGCATGAACGTTACAAATAATAAGTGTCGTAACGTTCATGTTTTTATTATACTTGTAACGTATGAAATTAATCTCAAAATAAATATTGTAACTTATAATGTAAATGTTTGTTTTAAACCTTTTATCTCCAACAGTCCCCCACAAAAGGTTTAAAACTTTGAAGCTTTATAAAATAAAATATCAAGATAAAAATACTCATAAAATAAAAATTATATATAAAGAGCAACTTTCTATTATGTAATGGGTATAGGTACATTTCGGGTTTGAACCTACACTTAGTGTTGATAGTATCCATTTGAGAAACCTGAGTGAACAAAGTCTTGAACTCGATTTCTTGACCAAACTTTAAACTATCGCACACATAATATCGACGAAGACATGGTTTTGATGGGTTAGAGCTATTAATGGCCATGCGCTCAATCTTGATTCTCATGAGAGTTTTAGAGAATAGCCCAATTCTCAAGGTCGCAGTCCTCACGACACTCTCACTTAGGTGAGTCCTCAAAAGATATATGTGACCTATACCTCGCAAGTGTATTTAGCCTTTGGACTCATTCAGGATAAATATCATTCCTAACATCACATATAACAAGCACTTTGCCATAGGGATGAGCATGATCATATCTCCTTTAAGAGATGTCTTTATAGCTGTACTTAACAAGTCACGCAGTACGGATTGTTCCTACCCATTGAACCTCCTTCATGGAATCTCCAATCACAGAGGTTGGGTTACTTCCCTAGGTGACTCCCTTTTGGGCTTAAGCACATCCCCCTCGACAATTTAAATAATTAATTAGCGTGCTGAAAAATTTTTATAATTGCACAATCTCTCATTGATTTTATCTTGGAGAACTTGTTCCCATTATTTTGATGATTGCTTCCACTAGCTCTCTTAAATAATATTAAATATTCCACAAAATAATGTTAGAGAGCATAAGAATATCAAAGGCACAATAAAGAAAATTGAAGAAGCACTTAATCACTTTATAAATAA
Organism: Boswellia sacra; assembly: GCA_013180625.2. NCBI lineage: Eukaryota > Viridiplantae > Streptophyta > Magnoliopsida > Sapindales > Burseraceae > Boswellia > Boswellia sacra. The sequence goes on along the minus strand of SNVD02016162.1, from coordinate 76,337 downwards.
TAATATTTTTAAACTCATACACAAAATTAATAATTATTTAATAACTTATGATATCATTTTTTTCCTCCAAATATCATAAAAATATTTAACAACCATCAAATAAAAAAAACCCCCATATTAAGTAACATTTTAAATACAGTAGCAATAACTCCATAAAATATTATTGCACTAATTTGTTAAATTTTAAAACTCATCAAAATAATAACTACACTTAAATCATTGTCATCTTAATTGTACAAAATTAAGAACTAAAATATGAAATTGCTTAAAGACTAGAAACCCCCACATTAAAAAATATTTTTTTAATCCTCATATTAATAAGATATTTATTGCTAAAACTGCAAATATAATATATAACTCATATATGTATTTAATAATAATCAATTAGCATTTATGCTATAATTTCATTCAATACAACCACATAAATTATCATAATAATCTATTCGTCTTCTTAACATACTCAATTATTTAGATGTTCTCATCTAATATGCATGATAACCACAAGAAACACTACAAGAAAAGAGGGTTTTTGTGTCACTACTTTTATGTCAGTTTTTAAAAAAATGACATGTATAAAAACTTTAAATTAAGTCAAACCCATATGTGTCACAATACACAAAAGGGTTAAGTTTTATGTGTCACAATTTTTTTAATTGTGACACATATTAGTTAATATATAAAGAAAAAATTTCCAAACCCTACATCCTATCGATCATCATCGCCGCTTACACTCCATCTCACTTCGTCTTCATCTTCGCCTCTTACACTCCATCTCACTTTGTCTTCATCTTCGATGCTTGCCAAACTTGTAGCAGTCACGAAAACCCAGCCATCCTCGTCGCATCATTTTTCTCTTTGGTGCTTTCTTCATCTTCATTTTTCTCTTTGGTGCTTTCTTCATCCTCGTCTTCATCTTAGCGAAAAAGTTATTTTCTGCTTATTATTTCATGCCTTACGATTTCTATCATAACCAGACATGTGTATATTGGCAAATATTTTCTACTTATTTTATCTTCATACAACTATTTCTATTCAAATAGAATGGAGATGCCAGTTATGGAAGTTCGCGAGCATGGAGTGTGGCTTCTAGCGAAGAATGTAATTAACTAAACTGAAAGCATGCCATTAATGTGTATGACTAGTTGAGTATACTTGTCTTGTATTATCTGAGATCCTGGAAGTCCTACCTTTTTGTTTTCTTTTTAGATTTTTAAAGAAGAGTTGAAAAACAAACCCATTGCTCATACTCATTCTCAAAACTTTTATCTTATTCCTCCAAAGACAACTTAGTTTCCTGCTATTGAAACAGGTAGATCAATACATTCATCGAATCCTGGTCGAAGAAGATGTCCACTGCTTAGAAGAAAGCAATGGTGTGCTATATCATGCGTCTTTTGAAGTTGGTAAGAAACTTTATAGAATAAGTGATTTTGCTGAATCTCAGATGAACCTTGACAGTTATCTCTTGAAGAAGGTACATGTGTAGTTGTGTGAGTTCAGATTTGATGGTGAATCCCCTATTATGCATGTTGAAATTTCATTGTTTGCTCTTTAGGTTGGGCTATTTCTAGATATATTAGAACAGAAAGTTGAGCGACACTTTGAGCAAGGGGATTAGGTAAGAATCTTTAAGTTTTGACCCTTTTAAGAGTGAAATTTTTGTGTTTTTGAGGTCTATTGATTTTATTTTCTTCTGTTTCACTTGTGAGTTGAAGGTTTCAGCTATGATGACAGGGGAGTTTTGTACAAAAAAGGACCTCTTTCCAGGATTTGGACGACCTTTTGTATTTAATGCAGACATTTTGCTGAAGTTAGTAGAATTTTCTCTCAAGTACTTTATAGAATATTTTGAGCCTCTCTACATCTATTAAAAAAAATTTTAAATCTATCTGTAGAGTAGGGCATGTTTCGAAAGCTAAAGACACTGCAAGGGTGGCTTTGAAATCACCATGGTGGACATTAGGCTATGCATATCAGGCATGAGGCATTGCTTTGATTGTTAATTCTTTTCAGATTCTATCTTTTCCCTAACCCATGTGTTGATGCATGCTGACCTGTTCAGGAAGTTGCTGGCATTGCACAATGGGAGGATGAGCAAATTGAATACATCAAGGAGAAGGTGACAGAAGAAGGTAGACATGAAGATTTGAAGAAGGGAAAGGCACCTGCCCAGGTATCATGACATTAGAGTTATAGTCTAGTTTGTCTTGCATACATAATCGAAGGAAACCTAGTATGAATTAAAGAAACTTTCGTTCTGATTTGATTTCTCTATGCAGATTGCCTTGAATGAAGCTGCGTTTCTGCTAGATTTGGCTTCTGTAGAAGGAACCTAGGCTGACTCTTTAGAGCATATTGCTGAATGTTATGAGGAGGCTGGACTCAATGAAATCGCCAGATTTATTTTGTACAGAGATTGATAACCAGGGGAAGGAAAATGATTGAGAAAATTTTCTCTGATTTTGGTGCTTCTAAATGTCTTTTAGTTGGCTTTACTGATAAAAAGGAGAAATAGAGAAGCTATCCTTTTCCTCTATTTGCCAGCCTTCTCAAGAACGTTTTTGTCAACCATATTCAGACGAGAAAGCCAAGCTTATTATCCCTTTTTTTTTGCCACCATAAAACAAGGCATTATCTTAAGGCAATGATGAATTGCTTTAATTGGATTTGATGACCGAGTTATTGAAGCCAAGAAGAGAGAATTAAATATGATTTGTTGTCCCACACACAACTCATTCTACAACATTTTTACGATTTCATGTTGCAAACTTAAAATAGTGAAGCTGCAAGTATTGAAGGCAGGAAAAGTAATCAATTCATATCACATTGACATCCCAGAATCTCAGTCATATCTCAACTTAGAAAGTGCATGGCCAACCCTCGCAAAGGTTAGTCATTGTCGTCTTTCTATGCAATAGCTATCTGGTCTCTGCTAGTTGCTTGCAAACTTTGTGGGTGTTTGGTTATAAAATGGATGAAATTTGTTGCATGTGTAACGAAGTGAGGTGGAGTGAAAGATATAATTTTATGCCAAAAAAGTGATATTTTTGGGTTGTTTTTCTTTCTCCAACATTGATGCATTTATAATGAAGTGAAACAAAGTGAAAGATAGAATTTTTATGGTATAAAGGGAAAACTTTTTGTTTGCTTTCACGGTTATATGGTGAAAGGTATATTTTTATTTGTTTTTTTTTTCTTTGTTGTGGTTGGTTGTTTGTGTGGAAGAAAAATGCATTGCTGTTAGTTGTGTGTGTTGATGTTTGGAATTTTTTGGTCTTTACATTGCTTGGATTGTCTTGCTTGGCTGATGCAGGGTGTGGACCTTACATTTATTTATTTTTTTAATGCATGAATGTAGTGATAGATGGTTGGGTTTTTTTTGTTTTTTGTTTTGTTTGTTTTTTTAAATAAAAAGACACGGTATAAGGTATGATGGAGCAAAGATTTAATATTTTATGGTAAAGGTGGTTCCTTTACGTTTGTAATGGCATGAAGGTGGGTACTTTTTCTTCTTGAAATGGGTTTGGTTTGAAAAAATATGTCAAACTCAGACATTGGGTTTTGGTTCATTTTCATTTTTTTGATGATGAATCTGTAAATGGTTGAAATGATATCTTCTGTAATCTTTCTTGATTGGTAGTTTGTCTTTTGTAAGTGTAATTGTTTGGATGGTTGGTTTTTGTTGTTGATGAATGTAGAAGTCTGAAATGAATTTTTCCTCATAGTATTGTTGTTTTCTATTCATAACTGTTTGGATAACTGTGTTTTTGTTCATTGCTAGCTTTATCTATCTTTTGTAATGGTGGTTTTGTATGTTCATTGCATGCAGGATGGCGTTTTTTACTCTTAAGGTTGTATATTTGACACTGTTCATGTTATGGAATATGTAGATGTTGATATGTGTAGTAAAATAGTGATTTTAAAGGAGTCATTAGAACAATGCAAGGTCATGAGCTAGGTTGCCATGGCCAGGGAGTAGCTTAGAAGTAGTTGAAGATATTGATTTGGAATTATTATTCGAGTTGTTTAATTCTAGGGCTATATATGAAATGTATGTTAGCATTGAACCTATTCCACTAGAAACTGTGAAAACACCTTTACGTGGCCAAACCGAACATCCAGCTTACATACCTGATCCAGTGGAGACTACTGAAAACCTACACAAACCTCATCAAATTTAACCTCTGATACCTCATCCATCAGCCTACCTTAATGAACCAGAAACTGGACATACTTCAACTGAACCACAAACTGAACCTGTCCCAAATGAACCACAAAATAAGAGTTCACTTAGCTCTTTCTTTGTGTGTGCTGTACAACCCCCTGTCACTACACTCACTCCACATCAATATAAATAGCATTACAAGTAGTTGACTGCAGGGGCAAAACAGAAAAGATAGCAATAGTCAACAAACAGTAAACAAATACACAGTAAGATGGCTACAAACAAACAGCAAAATAATTTCAGCAGCAGTTTGAGAGCAACATAGCAGCAAATTGCTTATTGTCATACATTAGCTTGAGTCATAATTTCATCGATTCTCCACCTTGACTCAAGCTTAATGTATTCTCCCTCTTTCTCTTAGCAAGCTCTCTTGCTAGTAGGAAGTTGTTTAGACTTCAGGTTCATCAAGTGTCTATTCTATGTCATACCTCTGCCTCTTCTGTTAGAGAATTCTCAGAATTTTGTAGCTCTACCAGCCTCAACTCTATCAGCATTTCCACTAATTTTAGGCTGAATTTTTTGTGTTACAGCTTTCAAAACAAAATTCTGCTTCTCTACAGGTGACATCTCTACTAGTAGACACCTTGACACATTGACCTCTTGATATCAAAACCTATCTCCACGGAATAAGATTTGTTTTTGTAATTCTCTGCACTTACTACAATCAATTTTTGCATTAACAGCATTCAGCTTCGACACTTTCAAGTTTTCTACATTTATAAACTTTCTACACTTATAAGATTTCTGCATTCACAAGTTTTCTGCACATAAGTTTTCTGCACCACAAGCTTTCTGCACTACAAGTTTTCTGCACTCGCAAACTTTTTGCATTTACAAGTTTTCTGCGCATCACTAGAGAGCTAACACAACTCTCTTCATTTTCTGCTGCTTTGTTTCTTTGATGTTGAATCTTCAAGAACTTTTCCTCCATTGATAAGTGTCTATTTATATATCATTTTCATATCAATTCGTCCATGTTTCTTTGCTATATTCCTTGGTATTTTTATGTTTTTGTGTGGTTTTGATGTTTGTAGGAGTTTTGGAGCAACTTGCACAAAAATGGAGTAAAACCCTTCATTTTCACCTCTGCTAGTCAACCATCTTCTCGGATTTAATTGTATTGATATACAATGAACCCGATGACATATCATATACCGTTGAAAAGCTCTCGAAGTCTACTTTTTGGAGAAATTTACGGTTTATGAATCCATTCAGTGTACCGAAAGTTGTAATCAAAACAGTGTAGAAGTGTAGAAATGTAATTCCACACATCACTGTAGCATGTATAATACGGGACACTGTAGCACGTTACTGTAGCAGAGTATTTAAACACATTTTAGGGTTTTATTTTCATAACTTGAAGAGGGGAAAACGTGGGAGGAGGCTGCATTTCTGGATTTCTCTCATCCCTTGGAGTTCTTGAAGGAGAAAGAAGATTTTGAAAGAGGAGGAACTACAATTCCAAGAAGATTCATCTACAAAGAAGATTTTCAAAGAATTTGCTAAGTTCTTTCTTTCCTTTTCAATTCTGGAATTTCTCTGTATTGTATTTGTTATTCTGATTGAATATGTGTAACTAAATCTGAATTGGTTGAGGGTGATTTCAAAGCCCTTGATATGGATTTTGTGAGTTGATTGTGTAAGAAATTGTTATCCAATTCTCTAATTGAAGTTGCTTGTATTTTCCCATATCTAATGCTTATGATTGCTTACTGATTGTATTTGGAATGGCCAACTGAATATAATCTGTTGTTGTCTATTGCTAGATTAGAAATCTTGATCCGTAATTGTCATGAATTTCCAATCATTAGTAGCAAAATTGTGATCAGAGATTGCAATTGGAAAATACAACCTAGGTTAAATAATCCGAACTTGTGTGATTATTGCTTAGATCAACCTATCTTTCTCATCGTAATGCTTCCATTGAATTAAACTTAGAGAGCTTGTTCTAGGTTGTTTAATGGATAGAGATTAAATAAAGAGCTTGTTTTATTTAACAATAAAGTAAGGAAAGATTGGGGTAACAGAGCTTGTTGTTATCTACGGTTGGTAACTTCAACACTGTAATTGGATGACAATTCTATCTTAATTCACAAATTCATATCTTGTGGCAGAGAAAGAACCCTTAACCAAGTGTCTCTCATTGATTTTTCACTCCATTTTACTTTGTGTTGTGTTATTGTGCATTTACATTAATATTTCATTTAGTTAATCCATCAACAAAACCCCCCATTTATTCTGTTGTTGCTTTTGAATAACAAATTCAATTAGAATCAATCCTCGTGGGAACGATATCTACTTACTACTTTATTACTTGTGCGACTAGTATACTTGCTAGTTTCGAACGCATCAAGTTTTTGGCGCCGTTGCCGGGGAAATCACAAACTGATGAAGGAGATGACACCACATCCACCATGAACAAAACATTGACTTCTCAGGTAAATCCTATAACTCCCATTCCTTCATATGTTACTCCTCCACTTTTTCCTAGTAGATTTGCAAAATCGAAGAAGGAGGAACAAGAACAGAAAATCCTAGAAACTTTTTGCAAAATCGAGGTAAATGTACCACTTCTGGATTTTATCGAGCAAGTACCTCGTTATACAAAATGTCTCAAGGAGTTATGCACCAACAAGAGAAAGTTAAAGGGAAATGAGAAAGTAAGTGTGGGGGAAAATGTTTCAGCTGTACTACAAAGAAAAATTCCTCCAAATGCAAAATCCAGGTACGATCACCATTTCCATGCACCATTGGTAAAACCAAGTTTGAAAGAGCTATGTTAGATTTAGAAGCATCTATTAATGTCATGCCATATTCTATTTATGCTTCCTTAAATCATGGACCTTTTGCGAAAACTGGTATTACCATTCAACTTGCTCATCATTTTAATGCATATCCCAAAAGAGTTGTGGAAGATGTGCTTGTGCAGGTGAATCAATTGGGTTTCCCAGCAAACTTCTATGTCCTTGAAATAGAGGATGAGACATCCCCTAATCCAACACCGATTCTTTTAGGGAGACTATTCTTGAAAACTGCTAGAACCAAGATTGATGTTCATGATGGCACTCTGACCATAGAGTTTGATGGCAAGGTGATGTGTTTTAATATTTTTGAGGAAATGAGGTACTCTAATGACTTACATTCTGTTTTTGCAGTTGACGTTATTGATTATTTGCCACAACAATGTTTGAGTTAACTCGCAAGAATGGAGTGGATGTTGCTATTAGTGAACACATAAGGATAGAAAGTTTCAAAGAACCAAGAAAGCTGATACAAGTGTCTAAAGAAGTGGAGGAAGCTGTGACAAGCTTGGATGAGACTAAAGCTATCACCACAAATAGGTATGATGTTTCGTACATTGAATTGCCTTTATCTAATGAGAAACTTCTTCCTTTTGTGATGAAAGCCAATACCTTGGAGCTTAAGTCACTTCCAGATCATTTGAATCATGGATTCTTGGGTGAGAATGATACTTTGCAAGTTACAAAGGAAATGGGCCTTGCACGAATACAAGAAGAGAAACTCGTCCGAATACTTACAGATCACAAAATAGCTATTGGGTGGACATTGTAACATCCAAGGCCCAGCCATATGCATGCACCAATTCTTGTTGGAAAAAGGATCCAAGCCCATTAGACAAGCACAGCGGAGATTGGACCCTGCCATGTGGAACCAACGTCGGGCTGAGGACGTTTAAAACCAAGCGCTTATTGGGAGGCAACCCAATGTTTTTGAAAATAAAAGAAAAGAAGAAAAGAAAAATAAAATGAGGTAATAATGATCGATTTTTGTGTCTCGAGGAGATTCTTTTCGTAGACCATCAAATTGATCAGGTTCTATCTCTCTTTGACATCTGTCTTATTTGTCTTTATTTGTTTTTACTTGTTTTTGACTTTTGTTTGCTATTGTGTTGTTATCTCTTTTATGTGTTTTTAGTTTCGTTTTTGCTCTTTTCTTTTCCTTCCTTTTGTTTAATTTGATTATTTCGTACTTCGAATTCATTTGTGCAACAGCTTAAAGAAACATCCAAAGGGGAGCTGAAACCATTGCCGAAGGTTTGAAACGTGCATATCTGGGAGAAGAACAAACTCAATCGCATTATTGGTAATATCTCTCCTTTTCTCTTCTTCAATGGATGCCGATATCTTTCTGTCGAACCTTCGTAAATATTTTCCTTCACTTCCTCAAAATGCTGTGTTTAAAATTTATAAAGTACGGATGACTAGACTTTGGGCGTTGATGCTCTTAAATCTGCCTGCGGATATCGATGGCTTATCGAAGCCAAGGTGAGATTGTCCGGTGAGCCGGACATTAATCTCGCAAAATACATGCCTGGTCTCGGAAAAAGCTACTACGCCAAGAGGCGAAGAGCGAAAAGGTTACAAGTATGTTATAAATGTGCTAGATGGAATTGTAACCAGACTTGTCGTTCATTAGGTTTTGCGTCCAGGAATAGAGAGATAAACTTTCATTTATTAAGAATGGTTTGAGTAATGAGTCGCTGGATAATGTTTTGTTAACTCTCGAGTCACATTCTTGTGGACTTGTTCAGCGTGAATTGCTTAATCTATGGACACAATTTCTTGATGAATTGCAGTGTTATAGTCTAGGGAATCTGACTAAAAACGACCCTGTTTGCCAGTTTATAAGAAAACTGGATGGGAAGCAAATCCCCGACTCATAGAAGGCGTTTCATCCGTTACTGGACGTAAAACCAGAGGAAGATGTGAGCCACAATCACAACTACTTGTATATTTGAATGTGGTTGTTGTTGTCGAATTTTATTTTTTTTCTTGTTTCGTTTGATCTGATTATCAATGTTGTTTTTGTGTTGTTGTTGTTTGTTGATTTTGTTTGTTTTAATTTCAAGTTTCTTTTTGACAAACCATATGACTACCCTATGGCATAAGTACACGTGGGAGACAAGTGTGGAGGTTTTGTCAACCTCCACCGAAAGTGTATCTCCATTTTCCATGCTTCACGTGGGAGACAAGTGTGTAGGTTTTGTCAAACCTCGCCGAAAGCATATCTCATTTTTTCAATTCTTGGGGCGATAAATCTGCATCGAGCAACCCCCACCGAAAGTATGTCCCCATGTGTCAAAATTTGAGAGTTTTATGGGTGTATATATACATTCTGCATATTTTCATATGTCATTCCATAACCTGTCTTGGAATTGAAAAGCATAATATCTAACGTGTCTTACACAAGATTAGAGCACTTGTAGAAATGGAGAAAACACCAATTCGGCGATTCCGCAATACATGCGTATTTTGCGGATCACAATTTGGTAAAGATAGAGAGTTTACCACAGCAGCTCTTGATCTTGGTAGGACATTAGCTGCGAGGGGTATTAATTTGATTTATGGAGGGGGTAGTCTTGGGTTAATGGGGTGTGTGTCTACAGCTGCATCCCTAGGAGGGAGCAAAGTTCTCGGCATTATCCCTAAACCATTAGCTGTACGAGATATCGTAGGCAACACAATCGGGGAAGAGTTACAAGTCTCTAGCATGCATGAGCGTATTGCACATATGATTGTCAAGTCCGATGCATTTATAGCTTTACCCGGTGGTTATGGCATATTAGAGGAGATATTTCAAATCACCTCTTGGGCACAGCTAAACATCCATCGGAAACCCATTTGTTTGTTAAATGTCAATAATTTTTTTGATGGTTTGTTGTCTTTTCTTGATCAAGCAGTAGAAAAAAACTTCATCTCACAGTCGGCGAGGCAAATCCTGGTTACAGCTTCAACTGCAGGGGAGTTAATTGATAAACTCCAAGAATTCGTCTATTCGCCTGATCCAACAACGGCTCGGATAAATTGGTTTGGAGAAGGCAACAAAAAGTGTCAACTGGATTTAACCCTCCATCTGTAATCTCTATTTGCTGGTTTACTTCGTTTTTGTTTGCTTTCTTTTTAATGTGTTTATTTGAGATTTTTCATGTCATTTCTTTTGAGTTTTTTTTTTCAGGTTATTTTTTTCACCCCAGGTAATATTTTCTAATCTTGGCTTTTAGAGTGGTGGCTTAAAAAGTTCAAGTTCTCTTGAAACACATTCTGGATTTCTTTAATCCATAATGGTTGAATAAGGAGGCTAACTTCTAAACTTCTTAGACCCATTCTAACTGACTTGTTTGTGTTTGCTGATTTGTTGGACTTTATTATTTTCTGAGTAAGTTAGTTTTATGTAATTTCGAGTTGTGTGTTTTTGTCTTTATCAGTTTCGATTCGAAAAAAAAACATTGTGGAAAAACCTGAGAATGGCAGAATATGGGGTTTTCTTAACTCTTGAAACGCATTCTCTCTCAATAAATCTGTAGTTTGTTTATTTCCTGTTGTTTGAAGTGTCGTGTTTCTTGTTTTGTTCTTTCATAATAAAGGTATATAGGCTGGAAACCTTAAGTCTGCGCGCTACTGGTCCTAAGGATTGTTGAAATATACAATCTTGACTCAGGTGTAACAACGCCACGTACCTCTTTTCTTGCATTTGTGGGTCGATGATAAGATAATGATTGAATTAAGAATAACTCTTGGAAAATGATAAATGATGCATGGATCTGTGTGCTTGAAATATTTATTGGTTTTCGCTTTTGCTTTTGATTCCTTGCGCAACATTGAGCACTGAGCTATTATCACTGAGTTATTTGTTCACTTAGAGAAAGTTTATGTAATTTAAATGTTTCTTCAGATTTCAATGAATTCTAGAACTTGTTTGATGGTCACTCGAGGCGAAATCCTAGACTGTGCAACATTGGGGAAATGATTTAGGCCATCTTTGGACCGTTTGAGCCTTAATAGCCAACCTTGACTGAAATTGATCCCTAGTTACCCCTTTGAGCCTCTGTAAGCCTTTTTCTTTGTTAACTCACTAAAAGATTTCCTAACCTCAAATGAATTTGTTCCAAACAGTTTATCCCTTACCTATGAGCATGTAGATCGTTCACAATTAAATTTTGAGCTATGTTTTGGTTTTGGGAAGTTAAGGAGGTTGGGATATGTCATGAGCAATACAAGTGAGTTCTATTGTGTTTAAATAAAAAAAAAAGAAAAACAGAAAAAAAAAACAATCTATACTTATTGTCCACGTACTTACACATTGAGGACAATGTGTTGTTTAAGTGTGGGGGAGGGGAAGTGTAATTAAAAAAAAAAAAAAAGAAAAAAATAAGAAGACTAAGAGATCTATCTACCCTTAAGTGTTCTTAAAAGAATGAAACACAAAGTGGTGAGGGTATTAGTTTTCTTTTGTGGGGTTCTGGCAAAAAAAAAAAAAAAAAAAGATTGAGTGTTCTAAATAAGTTTGGGGGAGTAACCTGATGAATTGAAATAAAGTTGTGTTATAGGGTTGAGCTCTAATAGTCTTGAATGATTTATGTGTTTGTGGGTGATTTGAGCCAAATTATTATCCTTTATCATACCTTCACCCAAGCCAATCATTACATGCTTAATAAAGTCCTACTTGATCCTTGGTGTTGTGCATGTCTACATTAGTGGAGAGTGACTTGAAAAGCAGGCCTATGGAGTTTATTTATACACACATCTTCAATATTAAATATGATTCATTTTTATGCATAAACTCATCCGGGCTACAAGTGATTAGGTGAGAATGGCTCTACACACACACTTGAGGAATTGAAGTGAAGTGAGACTAATCCTTGAGATAAAATTCTTGATCAAGTGTATTATTTTGAAGTTTTCCTTGGGTTGTAATTAAGTACAATCTTTGAGGCCTATTTGCAAGTCGAAGCATTTGTGCGTTTTAATTTTTCTTTGATTCTGTTTCGGTTTAGTTTTGTTTCATATCGTTGTACTTGCTCGAGCACTAGCAAAGTTTAAGTGTGGGGGAATTTGATAGGTGTCTAATTATATATCATTTTCATATCAATTCGTTCATGTTTCTTTGCTATATTCCTTGGTATTTTTATGTTTTTGTGTGGTTTTGATGTTTGTAGGAGTTTTGGAGCAACTTGCACAAAAATGGAGTAAAACCCTTCATTTTCACCTCTCTTAATCAGTGATCTTCTCGGATTTAATTGTATTGATATACAATGAACCCGATGACATGTTATATACCGTTGGAAAGCTCTCGAAGTCTATTTTCTGGAGAAAGTTACGGTTTATAAATCCATTCAGTGTACCAAAAGTTGTAATCAAAACAGTGTGAGAAGTATAGAAATGTAATTTCACAAATCACTGTAGCATGTATAATACGGGACACTGTAGCAGGTTACTGTAACAGAGTATTTAAACACATTTTAGGGTTTTATTTTGATAACTTGAAGAGGGGAGAACGTGGTGAAGGCTGCAGCTCTGGAATTCTTTCATCTCTTGGAGTTCTTGAAGGAGAAAGGAAGCTTGGAAAGAGGAAGAATTACAATCCAAAGAGAATTACATCAAATTTGCTAAGTTTTTCCCTTCCCTTTCATTTTCTGGAATGTCTCCATGTTGTATTGTATTTACCACGTTCTTAAACATGTGTAACTGAATCTGAATTGGTTGAGGGTGATTTCAAAGCCCTTGATATGTTTTTTGTGAATTGATTGTGCAAGGAATTGTTATCCAATTCTCTAATTGAAGTTGCTTGTATTTTCCCATGTTTAATGCTTATGATTGCTTGCTGGATTGTATTTGGGTGGCCAACTGAATATAATCTGGATATTGTCTATTGCTAGACTAGAAATCTTGATCCGTAATTGTCTTGAATTTCTAATCATTAGTAGCAAAATTGTGATCAGAGATTGCAATTGGAGAATATAACCTAAGTTAAATAATCCGAGCTTGTGTGTTTATTGCTTAGATCAACCTGTCTTTCTTTTCGTAATGCATCCATTGAATTAAATTTAGAGAGCTTGTTCTAGACTGTTTAATGGATAAAGATTAAATAAAGAGCCTGTTTTATTAAACAACAAAGTAAGGAAAGATTGGGATAACAGAGCTTATTGTTATCTACAGTTGATAATTTCAATGGTGTAATTGGATGATAATTCTACAATTAATTCGGAAATCCATATCTTGTGGTGGAGAATGATCCCTTAACCAGATTTCCGTCAGTGATTAATTCTCACTTCAATTAAGTTAGCATTGTGTTATTCTTTACTTGCATTAATATTTCATCTAGTTAACAATCAACAAAAACCCCCCGTTTATTCTGTTTTTGCTTTCGAATAACAAATTCAATTAGAATCAATCCTCGTGGGAATGATATCTTACTCATTACTTGTGCGACTAGTATACTTGCTAGTTTCGAACGTACCAATTACCAATTTTTCAACTTTTAATTAACTTCACTTTCAAGCTTCCAAAATAGAGCAATACTGATTTTTTAATTTTTTTATAATCAATCTATTAATCCAATTGACCTAAAATTTTACAAAAACATCTTAAACACCTTTATCTTTAAGGTTATCAAATCTAAATTTTTTTTGAATAATTAAGGTATTTTAAAATAATTTATATTTTCGGGTCTATCAATTCTGACAAAAGCTTTTAGGACTGGTCTCTCTTCATTTGTAAATACATAAAAAGTCCCAGTTAATTCATAAAATTATAAAAAATTGTAGGATCAAACTAGACTCAAAGATGAAAACATATACCAAATTTCATAATTTTTTGATATCACTAGGTAGCTCAAATAAGTTTTAAAATACTGATCTCCTCTAGAAAACTAAAAATCCTAGAGTTGTAGAGTCATTTTCAAAAGTTCATAAAAAATCAAATACTCAACATTTTTTAGTGAAAAAATTTTAAACAAACCTTTAAGATGTCTATTTTAATATATATAAATTTGAAAAGCAAAAGAAAATTAAAATTATTACATAAATTTTTATAATCTTCTACTATCCTCTAGAAATAAGGTTGATGTATTTTTTTTTTATCAATCCTATATATGTACACACACATATATTCATGGAACGGGGCGGGCCGGGTTAGGGAACACAATCCCCATCCCTATCCTTATTTAATTTCGGAAAAAATTTTCATTCCCATCCCCACCCCGTTCCCCATTTGTTACTCCCCATCCCCGACCTAAACAGGCTGGGGAGTTGCAGGGGCCCATCCCCACGGGGATTGGTCCCCGCTCAGTCCTTTCTTTAATAACGTTTACATATTGTTTGGGGAATTTTTAAAAATTACCTTAATTGCGGGATTTATCAAAATAAATTAATTTATGAAAATTTGTATTCATGATTCTTTTCAACATTAACATCGTTGGTCGGACTATTAGATACTATCAAACACTACGATCAATACTGTTACATGTTATATTCTTATATCACACTTTGTTTGTGCATTGAGTGTCGAATAGAGTTATAACGTGTAAATTTTTAATGTTTAGTTTATTTTTATAATTCATTATTTTAATTTGGTCCATTATGCATGAATCTCTATTCTGGTTACCAGCCAAGGTCTAAGAAAGGAATATTTATGGTATGACCATGGTGCAGTTTTAAAGAATGCAAATACACGTAGCACATTTTCTTCTCCTAATTCATTGTATAGTTTGGACAAGCTGATTTAAGAACTACTATGTTGATATGATTATGGTAAAGTATTTATATAGGTCCACAAATATTCAAATAATTTACAATACATTTCATTTTTCAACGCAATTATCACACTCTTACATAAGCCAATTCTTAATTTAGAATGATGATTTATACCGAATAACCTATTAATTACGTGACATTGAAGTGATTTAGAATTATGATTAATTATGTACACTTTAATTTAGGTCAATTTGAGGATTGTTATGAATCTTATGATGTTATCTTCAGCTAGTAAAATAACAAATATTGCATGGGATAACATAACTATAATTGAAAATTTTGCCATTGAGAAGCATGCAAGCTACATTTTAAGGAGGAAAAACACATTCATTGGTGGAATTTAGCACGGTACTAGAATTTAGTGTAGAGGTTGGAGTACATGGTGTTTGGATCCTGTAATCAAGACTAAATAATGTAAATTTTTGGAAAACGGTTGAAATTCTAAGTACAATTATAGGATCATATATAACATGTTACAATTAATGAATTCTCGAGTAAAAATGTTGGAATTCCAAAATATGATCGGTGGAATTTAATGTAGATTTTGAATGCCTTGGAAAGTCGACCTATGTGGACGAGAATTGGGCTAGGAAAAGATTGACCCTTGAAAAACCGGATGTGATTTAAATAGCTATAATTGAACCAGATTGTTGAATTTCAGTACAGGATGATATTTCTTACTAGCTATAGACCGAGTAGCCCAAAACAAGATGCCCAGCCCGTCACTACTTGTTATATTTTTTTATAATTATGATTCAAATAATTACCTTAAAACTCAGTAAGAATCAACGACACTCAAGTTTATTTATTTATTTATTTTTTAATAAATAAATAAATAAAATCGATGAGTGAACAGTAACCATGCATATATACATATTACAAAAACTTGTTCGAATGGTTTGATGGGCCAAGATTCCCTGTCTAGTCTGGTTTGCATCTATTGTTTATATATTGCCGATATCAAAATCTTAATTTTGTTGTATATTGTATGCACCAAAATTAATCTACACTAGCATTTTACAGTACTATTACTTTCCCATTCAATCTTTTCTTTACATGCCACCTCCCACACACCAGGACAATTTCTATTGGGTGTTAGGAGCGGTGCATTGTTATAGCTACAAGCCTTTGGGCTTGAGTGAGCTTGTACCAATTGATTGAAGTAATGAAAAGCGCGCGGCCCCACACACACTCTCTCTCTCTTTCTCTGTCTCATTTACAATTTGCTTACTTTAAATTCTGGCATCTTCACCCATAAATTTTGTCACTTTATTTATTTTAATTCTGATTTCACAACACGTTATCGGCATGGCATGACTCTATGTAAGTATGTATGCAGTTGTTTATATGATTTATTTTATATAACTGTTCTTATGAGTATGCTCTGTGTTTGCCACTGAATTGGATCTTCCATATCAGAAATAAATATAGTTTGTATATTAATATTCTTGTGTCTCGACTTTACAAAAAAAAAAAATGAAAAAGACAATTGTATCATGAACAAAGAAAATAAATACAAAAATGTGCTTCATGGTAGAAAAGTATGAAACGTTCTGAATGTTATGAGATGTCTGTTCGGATTTGAAGAGCTAGTCCGCATCACCTCGAAATTGTTGACCGATCAGGAAGTGCCGTGTTGTAGATATTTGTTGATGATACAAGAGAAGGCCGATTATTCCTTGGAGGAAAAGTGGAGGTAGAAGCAAACAAAAGAGACAAGTGATGGTATATGTAAAAGGGTTAATTAATTTCGACAGAAAGACTGATTCTGAATGCTAGAAATCCGTTATATTGTTATTGATCTAGAACCATTTTAGAAGTGAACACAAATTCCAGAAAGATAGTTTCAGATGTTCACTGAATTCAAAATTACAAAAGAACATAACTTAGAAATTTTCTTGAAAATGTGACAGAAATGTGAAACTGTAATGCTTATGCTTTAGAAAGATGAGAAGGAAAAGTTCTTGACCTACTGCATGTGACTCAAACTTGAGATTAATATCTAGAGAGTGTTGTATGTAATCTGAATTGTGATGCATGAAGAATTGGGACGTGTTTGGGTAACATTTCAGGTCGTGCATGAACTGATAAGAAATGAAACACTTTTTTGACCGAATTGCAAATTTAAAATTGCGTGAATGGCATTGAATGATGATACATGTGTATTTGTTTTCATTCAGGACTCTTTCATCTACAGGTCTTCCCTCAGATGCAAAGGTCTCAGCTATCATTCAGGATGGAGATTGGGCTTTTCCTGAAGGTGGACCGGACTTCAGACGGGTTTGGGACTCTATCCGCATCCGACCTATGATGGGGACTCTTGACCATATTGTTTGGAAGGGTCACACCTCTGGTATTTTCTCTATTGCCTCAGCGTGGGAATTATTACGGAGTAGACGCTCGGTAAACTCCTTTCATCATCTTCTGTGGTTCCCTGGCCATATTCCAAGGCACTCCTTTATACTTTGGCTTGCCTCATTGGGCCGTCTTCGTACTATGGATCGACTACGAAGTCATGGCATGTTATCTTCTTCAGGCTGTGTTCTCTGTGCTTCAGCAAATGAGACGCACGAGCATCTTTTCTTCAGCTGTCCTTTCTCGTCTTCTGTATGGGGGGAGATTTCAGCTAAGACTCTTATTGTTTGGCCATCTTCTGGTTGGCTCTCTCTACTTCATTGGGCTTCTCTTCATCTTCAAGGCAGGAAGAATTTTGGGCATATCCTTGCACGTTTGGTTTTTTCTGCTACAGTTTATTTTCTATGGTATGAGAGGAATGATCGTGTATATCAGCAGCGACATCGGACTCGTCGTCAGGTGATTGATGAGATTTTTGCATTGGTCCGCTCTCGGCTTCTTACCATTGAGGCCAAGTATGTGATCACTGCTCAGCTTCGTGCTATATGGGGCCTTCGTTATTAGTTGGTTTTTTGAGTTTTGTTTTGTTTAATTGGGCACATGCGCCCTTTTGTTGCATTGTCTTGGGAATGTTTAGCTTTGTTGCGATCGTTATTGGGCCTACGCACCTTTTCTTTTTTGTTTGGGCCTTTTGGATCCATATCTCGCTTTTTGTTTGAGGCCTTTAGGCTTCGTTTTTCTTCCTTTTGGACTTGTGAGTACTAAGTACTCTTCTTGGGGTATGCCCCTCGTATTTTGTACAATCATTTTTCTTTTTATGTGAATAGTAATTTTTCCAAAAAAAAAGTATTTGCTAGATGGTTTGGGTGAATGTGAATTAATAAATCGTATGCTAAGACTCTCTTTTATATTAGTGAACAAAATAGTTTGATAATTAAGGATAGAATAGTAGGATTAACTATTTAAGTATGACTCTAATTATCTTGATAAGGATAAGACCTAAGTATTTATCTAATATAGATAATGTAGGATAACGTGAGATAATGCATGAAAGTAAATAATTAATATTTATCTTAAAATAATTTAGCCATAATGTAGGAAAAGACTTTTAATCCTAATAAAACACTTTTTTACAATCTTGCCCTCACCCTTAACCCCAATTGTTAATTACCAAATATCCCTCAAGTGGGCTCGGGTTCGACGAATTGGGCTAAGTAGGCCTCATGTCTTCTAATTATACCAATCAAACTACAACCCACCAAAGAGCCTCATAGGTGGCTTGGGTCCACTTGGCATTAGACTGAATACATATTTAGTACACAAAGTCAAATTCATATTTAGATTTGTAGGGTTCCATGGTATTGGGTCTTTAAGCTCTAACATACCATGAACCATAGCCCAATGGATAACATGACACAATATGTGCATGTATAGATTGATGCTAGTTAGGCTTTTCAAATTGGGTTGTAGATTCAAAGTTCAGAGGTCTTTTTTACATATTATACTGATTTGATTTGAAGTATCATGACCATGGACTTTGTAATTGATTCAGATTCATATTTTTTTTGCCTTTGTTATGGGCCTATTGGGCTTGGACAAAATTAAGCATAAACAAATATTCTACCATGTTATTGCTATTATCCTCCTACCATGTCCAAGAATTACTGGAAGATGACAAATTTGGCAATTCTTCAATATACTTAATGAAGACATAAAGGGATATTTATCATGAGCAAAAAACATCGAGACACATCTATGAGAAGACTTTTCTTTTCCATCGTTTGATTGAGGAATTTGAAGAATAAAAAATCAATGCAAGGTAAAACAAGAGCAATGATTTTTCTCTAATTTTTTTTTTGTAAAAGAATTTGAAGACTGAATAGTATTTTACAAGTGAATACTTATTGATTTTCTGGAAGAATTCAGAAGAAGTATTCAATCCCTGAATGGATATAATTCTTCTCAAGCTCAAGACTATTGTAGGAATTTGAAATTTTAAGATTTTAAGATTATGAATTAATTTTTAAAGACAACTCAATGTACCCAAGATCATATTAGAGTTGGAGTTTGGTCTTCAAGAAATGACTGGGAAGAATATGATAGGAAGAGATTGTTTACTTGCATGCTCAAAATTAATTCTGATGGAGATATATGAAAAGCATCACTATAAAAATTCAGGATTGATTTATTTTCTTCTAATCGTCAAGAAGAACAACATCTTTTTGTTGTCAATTATATTGCTAAAGTAAATGTTTGTATTATGTTAATTACAAAGATACTTGAAGACATGGTTGACATTTTGAAAATGTTGTTGCAATTTGAAGAATGCTTTAGAAGAAATTACAAGCTTATGATCATTGAAACGACAAGAAGAACCATTTGAAATGGTATGCTCATGAAGTCAAGAAAGATAAAGATAAAGATTTACAAAATAAATCTTCTAAGATTGATGAAGATTAATATTGAGATTTGAAGATTTATGGATCGGTGGATATCATGTCAAAATAATGATTTTGAACCAGAAGTTTATCGACCGAGAAAATCATTCATAAAGATACCCATAAAAAAACTTGAAGATTCTGATATCTGTAACTTTTGATATCTCATATGCATCGTAGCATCAAATATGTCATCTATGCACAAATTATATATATTTCAATGCAATCATGACCTCTAATATTGCATAAGCTGTAAAAGACAACAAATGCTCAGAAGGAAAATTGTTAATTTATTTATATCCTATAAGCATGATATTTTACATTTGGAAGCACTTCCCTTGAAGCGGAAATTAAATCAAAGATCGATGTACCAATCATTATTGTGCCAACTAAATTGTTATTTATATTGGTCAATCCACTTGAAGGATGCTTGAAAGACATTAGATAGTTTGTTCATTCCACCTTCAAGAGTGGCAAATTTGTTGAATCAAAAGATCTTATTTTTGTTGGCAAGGAAATCAAATTCCACACCTTAGAAGAAAATATCCTAGTAGAGACATTAATCTCGAAAGTGATAGAAGCATTTGAAGAAGCTAGCGCTCTTATCCTAATAGGAGTGACAATGAGTAGGCTAAAAGCTCTTGAGGATACTGAAGTCATTGATAAGACAAATGGAGAAATTTCTCTTTAGCCTTAGGCGAGGCTTGAGTCTTGAAGAGACTAATTGAGAAATTTCTGTAGATTATGAGATGATCTTGATGAGATTTTCTCATTGCAGTGGCTACAGAAATAATGAAAAATGGTTATAAGTCACACACTATTAATGAATGCAAATAAAGATTGGATGACCAAGTGGAAAGGAAGCACTTTAGCTTGAGTTGGCATCTATAAGAAACCTTAATTGATAAAATTTATTCCTTTGAAGAGGATACAATTACAATTAGATACATGATTGAGGATCAATCCCTAAAGGATTTAACATGCATGCATTATTGTATTTTGTTTCTGCATGTCAACATGGTATACCATATACTAATATGTTATAAGGAAATCCTGAAAGGACTTCATTTGCTACTACATACTAATATGTTTTACTAGATGCTGATATTTTTAAGGAAATCCATAAAAAGATTTGAGTTTCTTGGAGCAACTAGAGTAAACCTGAGAAATATATATCTTATGAAATTTTAGGGACCCTTATATGGGAATAATTTGGATTTACTATTACAATAGTGTACATCCATATCATGAATTTGATTGGAATTGAAGAGTTTATGAAGACTGTTGAATACTTGAAGAGAATGATTTCAAATAAGAATCTTGACAAAACAAGATGTTAAATATATCGGCTTGTAGACCTAGCATAATACACATGAGATATTGTTCATTAGAACCGGTGGCTCTTCAACATTGATATAGCTCAACCTTTGAGTACCCAAACAGTTGATCGATCTTTACAGATTTATTTCATCTTATAGAAGATTGTTAGAAAATATTTGGTCTTGAGGTACCATACATCTCCTATATCGAAGTTCAAACATCGAATTTTATACATCTGCACAACTTAATGACATTAGAATAGAATGGTGAAATATATTTTATGCCATAGTTGTAGAACCACATATTTAGAATTATTTTATCTGAAGATGCCGATGCAGAATATGATATTAATTGGCCATGCAGGTTTGAGTACCTTTCTAATCCCTGCAAAAACTACTTGAAGATAGGAACTCTTATCACTATCAGGAGGTTAGAGATGTATTTATCAGGGGGAGTATATCCTAGACACATGTGCATTGTACTCTTTTTTCCTTCGACCATATTTTGTCCATTAGGTTTTCCTAAACCTTGGCAAGGTTTTTAATATGTTAGTTGTAGTCCTACACAATTTTTCAGTTCATTAGATAATTGTATTCTTTACTAAGGTTTTTATCCCACTGGGTTTTTCCTTAGTGAGATTAAATACAATTATCCGAAAGTGGGGGGTATCCAAGGAGGAGTATTGTATATTATATGCGGCTAACCCGCCACTTTGACATATGCAAGACACTAATCTACACTTACATTTTACGGTGCTATCACTTTCCCATTCAATACCTTCTTTACACGCCATCTGGCCACACACCAAGACAATTTTCCATTGGATGTTGGGGTGGTGGATTGCTATAAATACAAGCCTTTGGGCTTGAGTGACCTTGTAACAACTAAGAGAAGTAATGAAAAGCATTCGTTCTCTCTCTTTCCTTTACAATTCGCTTACTTTAAATTCTTGCATCTTCACCCCCAAATTTTTCTACTTTATTATTTTAGTTCTGATTTCACAACAAATTTAGATTTTTTGATTCATTTTTAAACGTTATAACCAAGAAGAAGGGAGTTGAATATAGCAGCACAAGATCTGATAATTAATTATGGTAGTCTTAACAAGAAAAAAAAGCACAAATTTTGAAATTTTGAGATGATTTAATGATGCTCACAATAAAAATATATCCATTTTGAATTGGGATCCTCTCATGATCTTAACTTCACCTTAATTTTTGTAGATCTTGTACCACGTAGATTTTAATGATTTTGAGTGGTTAAGATCTATTATATCTATTATATTCTCTCTCCTCTCTCATTTATTGTGTATTAACCACCAATTGTATGCCTGCATTTTGTTAAGGTGAAGGTCAGATCAAGAGAGAATCTTGGTCTATCAATTTTTAGGTCTTAACATGTTCTACTCTTAATTATAAGAGTACAGCTTGTGAAATTTCTTCAGCCATGGTATCTAAACTGGGTTGAGGTATAAAGGCTCTGACCAGTTGATGATACAAAGAGATTTAAAATATTGTAAGGCTTTGTATGTTCTTGGAATTGTTACATATTTTTTTATTCAAGCAGAAGATCCCCATATAAAGACATCAATTATACAACTGATATCTGTAGACATTTCAGAAATCATATATAGAAATAATAAGATACATACATACATACACATATATATATATATATATATATATATGTATGTATGTATGTATGTATGTAGATGTATATAGTTATTTATTAACAAGAGTTTTGATATGTATCATGGTTGATCATCATTGTTGGGAGAATGCATCTTGACTTTCTTTCTGTGTTGTGGGACAACAGTCATTGGCTCGGTCTGTTTTTCATCCATAGCAGCAGCTCTTGGTACCTTCTCACCAGCTACATCTTTGAAGGCTTCACAATCACGCTTTAACTCTTTCAGAATATCTAAATTTTTAACCACCATTTTTTCGAATTTGTAGCTTGACCTGAAATCCTTGGAGTAGTAGCCTGCAAGAGATAACTTTTCAATCTCTTTGAGGGCTCTCTTTTATCAGTTCCCCAACTTCAGTTTCCTGAGCTTTCACCCCAGCCCTGTACTTGGCCCAGCTATTGCTTTCATTGCTGCTCTTCAAGGACAACCCTCCACATCACATCGTCCCTTTGTTCAATCAATTTTTGCATCTCGTTCCTCAAATCATCTACATTATCTTTAAGCTTCTTTATATACTTTGCTCTTTTAACGTCGGCTTTAGACAATCAGGAAATTTTTTTGTATATGTGACACGGAAGAACTTTCCGAACGCGGTGGGCTTTTTTTGATAAGAGGAAGAAGATGATGAGGACATTGCAACAAAGAAAGAGGAGATCAGATTGAGAGTATAATGGGGAAAACTCTTTGTTAATGTAAGATACTTTTCTAAGAATAGTTATGTAAGGTTTCATATGTTATGCACAAGCGGAAGCGATAACCAACAGAACAACCCAAATGCACAACCACAACTATGCCGGATAATTGAATATAATAGCAACTAAAGAGGCAACCAATCAACCACAATGCAAAATAGAAAGAACTCCAAGATTTAACGAGGTTCGGTATAAATACCTACGTCCTCGGGCGCCGCTGAAGAAACTTTCCACTATCTCAAAGAGAATTACAAACTTTTGGGCCACAACACAAATACCGTAACTATTGGGCCAAACTGTAATTACCCGAACAGTTGGGTCAAACTGTAATTACCCAAACAATTGGGTCAAACTGTAATTACCCAAACAATTGGGTAATACTACAAATACCCAAAACAAAGGGGAAAAAAGTAAATATTACAAACTTTAAGGTCCTTACTGAAAGGCCCTTAAACTATGAGGTCTTATATGTGAGACCTTACAAATATAAGGGGGTGAAGGATTTTTCACTTGGGACACATAAAACTCTCCCACATGGCTTCTTTTATAAGGGCCACATGAGACCCATGTTTTTCTCCTTACCGATGTGGGATCCTTGCATATGAGCCAAACAAAGAAAAAAACAACAAATCTCTACCTTGGCGAATATGCCAATCCACCATAAATTTCTTCTTTTTCCCACATTCTCTATCACAACTGCAACGCCTCCAAATGCGCCCAATGACGCTGTCAAATTCGCATAATGTTGATCAAGTTCAAACAATGACTGAACTTGATCGCTGTCACAACCTTAGTCAATATATCTGCGGGATTCTTGGCAGTCTCAATCTTCTGAAGTAAGATTCTTCCTTCATCAATGATCTCCCGCACAAAGTGATATCGAACATCAATATGCGTCGTACGAACATGGAACACTGGATTCTTTGCTAAGTGAATAGCACTCTGACTGTTAGAATAAAGAGTGATCTTCTTCTGCCCGATTCCCAATTCATCCAGCAATCCCTGTAACCAAATAGTTTCCTTCACAGCCTCTGTCATTGCCATATATTCTGCCTCTGTAGTAGACAAAGCCACTGTAGATTGTAAAGTAGACTTCAAACTCACTGGTGCTCTTGCAAGAGTAAACACATAACCGGTTGTTGATCGACGTTTATCCAAATCACCAGCATAATCTGAATCAACATAACCAATAGCATACTGACCACATGTATCATCCTTCTCAAAGACTAAGCCAACATCTACGGTTCTCAACAAATACCGTAGAATCAATTTCACCACTTGCCAATGTCCTTTACCAGGATCATGCATATACCTGCTCACAACTCCAACTGCATGTGAAATGTCGGGTCTTGTACATACCATAGCATACATTAGGCTACCAACTACATTAGCATACGGAACTCGAGACATATACTCTCGTTCCTCATCTGTACTAGGAGATAAAGATGCACTAAGCTTCATATAAGGAGCAAGTGGGGTACTTACAGGTTTTGACTGCTCTGTAATACCAAACCGCTGTAATACCTTCTTCAGATACTGCTTCTGAGTCAAACAAATCTTGCTTCTTCCTCTATCTCTGCTAATCTCCATGCCTAAAATCTTCTTAGCTTCACCCAAATCTTTCATCTCAAACTTTCGATTTAACTGAGTCTTCAATTTTACAATTTCTTTGACATTCGTCGAAGCTATCAACATATCATCAACATACAAGAGTAGATAAATGAAAGAACCATCACGTAGCCTCCGAAAATACACATAATTATCAAATTTGCTTCTTGTGTACCTCTGACCTATCATAAACTGATCAAATCGCTTATACCACTGTCTGGGAGATTGCTTCAAATCATAAAGCGATCTTTTCAGTTTGCATACCAAATTTTCCTTACCAGCAACTTTGAATCCCTCTGGCTGAGTCATATAGATTTCCTCTTCCAAGTCGCCATGTAAAAATGCAGTTTTTACATCCAATTGAACTAGTTCCATATTCATCTGAGCTAACAAGGCCAATAAAATTCTAATGGAAGAATGTTTCACAACTGGAGAAAATACCTCATTGTAGTCAATTCCTTCCCTCTGAGCGTAGCCTTTAGCTACCAACCTTGCCTTGTAGCGGATGTCATTCTTGTTAGGAAATCCATCTTTCTTTGCATATACCCATTTGCATCCAATTGCCTTTTTACCCTTCGGTAGTTGAGCTAGCTCCCAAGTTTCATTCTTCTGAAGAGACTGCATCTCCTCTCTCATAGCTGTCTTCCACTCATCAACTTCAGAACATCTGACTGCCTCTTTATAAGTGGAAGGAACATCAGCATCTACAATTGGAAGTGCATAGGCCACCATATCAGCAAATCGAGCAGGTCTGTGAATCTCACGTCTTGGCCTATCAATTGCAATAGATTCTTGTTGCTGTTGAGGTTTCTGAGTAGAACCCTCTCCATCATCTCCCAAATCCTCCTCTGTCATAGGAGTACCATCATCTATTTCAACAGATCTAACTGGGTTCAATGTCGTCGTTTCAAACTCCACCTGCTGCTGAGTATGCTCCACCTGCTGTGGAGTACCATTCACCTTTGTCTGGTTTTCTGATTTCTTCAACATTGAAGACTCATCAAATGGCACATCTCGACTGGATACAATTTTTCTCGAACTAAGACACCAAAGACGATATCCTTTTACTCCTGAAGCAAATCCCAAGAAAATCGCTTTCTTGGCCCTAGGATCCAGCTTAGATTCTTTCACATGAAAATATACAGGAGAACCAAAAACATGTAAAGAATCATAATCAGAAACAGGTTGTCCAGACCATACCTCCAATGGAGTTCTATCATCAATAGCAGCTGATGGTAGACGATTAATGAGATGACATGCATAAGTCACAGCCTTAGCCCAAAATTCTTTGCCTAACCCAGCATTAGACAACATACACCGAACTTTCTCCAGCAATGTCCGGTTCATGCGTTCTGCCACCCCATTCTGTTGCGGTGTACCTCTAACAGTAAACTGACGTACAATACCGTCATCATGACACAATTTCAAAAACTGATCACTGCAATACTCACCACCATTATTTGTTCTGAGATGCTTGATCTTCTTGCCAGTTTGTGTCTTAATCATCTTTTTCCATTTAAGGAAAGCACGAAGTACATCATCTTTCGATTTCAAACAGTACACCCAAGTTCTTCTAGAAAAGTCATCAACAAAAGTAACAAAGTAGTGCTTACCTCCCATCGATGCTGTTTTGGTAGGTCCCCACACATCTGATTGAACATAATCAAGAATACCCTTGGTATTATGAATAGCGGTGTCAAATTTCACTCTCTTCTGCTTTCCCAGAACACAATGCTTACAAAAATCCAGCTTGCAGGTCTTTGCACCTTTTAATAAGCCTCGTTTCACCAAACTGAATAAGGCTTTCTCACCTGCATGTCCTAAACGCATATGCCACAGTATCGTGATCTCTGAATCTGTATCATTATCAGAAACCATAGTAGCTGATCCAATAACCATATTACCATTATAGTAATACAAGTTGTTCCTCCTAGTGCCTTTCAATACCATAAGAGCACCTAAAGTGGCCCTCAGAATACCATCTCGAATAGATATACCACAGCCTTTAGATTCTAAGGCTCCTAAAGAGATGAGATTCTTTTTCAACTTCGGTACATACCGAACATCTGTCAGAACTCTAGTCAGTCCATCATGATTCCTCAATCGGATCGAACCTATCCAGCAGTATGGCAAATATCATCATTGCCCATATACACAACTCCACAATCAAGCTCTTCAAACTGAAAGAACTAATCCCGATGTGGACACATATGATAAGTACAACCCGAATCCATAATCCACTCATCAGAACCAGAAGTGGATGGGTGACCAGCTAGACATATATCTGACTCATTATCATCCTCACGCTCAACAACACATGCATCAGAAACAACATTGCCCTTATCTTTCTTTTTCAACTTAGGACAATCTTTCTTCCAATGCCCTTTCTCACGATAAAAGGCACACTCATCTTTTCCTAATCTACCCCTCGACAAAGATTTTCCCCTTTTCCCTGGTTTCCTACTATGACTACGCCCTCTCACTGTCAATGCATCTACTGACTCATCCCTATGTTCCCTTTGATCTTTCTTACGAATTTCATAATTCAACAAAGCAGAACAAACTTCTTCAAAAGACAGTTTATCTTTTTCATGGATAAGAGTAATGCACAAATGATCTAATTCATCCGAAAGTGAGCCAATCAATAGCATAGCCTTAATTTCATCTTTGAAGGTTTCATCTAAGTTTAACAAATCAGTAATTAACTTATTAAACTCATCAATATGAAAACTGATGCTCGTACCTGGTTTCAACTGGAGATGGAACAATCTCTTCAATAGGTACAGCCGATTCTCATTGCTTTTCTTCATATATTTGTTTTCCAACGCCTTCCACAGTTTGCTTGCAGATGTCTCCTTAGTGAATGGATACTTCTGTTCTCTACACAAGCAAGAGCGAATCAACCCACAAGCTTTTATATTCAGCCTGTCCCAATCTCTGGCACTGATATCTTCTGGTTTTGTTTCTTCAGAACAATATCCAAATCTTGCTAATACAACCCGTCTAACACCTCACTCTGCCATAAGCCGAAATTATTTCGGCCATCAAATTTTTCAACATCTATTTTTGCATTTGTCACAGTCACTGTCTTCTTAGATACAGTTGACGATGATGCCATAACTACCTCTCACAAATAAGCTCGATACACAAATCACCAATAACCAAGCTCCAAACAAACTATTATATTCAATAACTAGCAATCCAAATTCAACAGCCCAGAACAGTAGTAAGTGCTTAATGAAATAGCCACTAACTACCCAAAACCTTCGGCTCTGATACCAATTGTTATGCACAAGCGGAAGCGATAACCAACAGAACAACCCAAATGCACAACCACAACTATGCCAGATAATTGAATATAATAGCAACTAAAGATGCAACCAATCAACCACAATGCAAAATAGAAACAACTCCAAGATTTAACGAGGTTCGGTATAAATACCTACGTCCTCAGGCGCCGCTGAAGAAACTTTCCACTATCTCAAAGAGAATTACAAACTTTTGGGTCACAACACAAATACCGTAACTATTGGGCCAAACTATAATTATCCAAACAGTTGGGTCAAACTGTAATTATCCAAACAATTGGGTCAAATTGTAATTACCCAAACAATTGGGTAATACTACAAATACCCAAAACAAAGGGGGAAAAAGCAAATATTACAAACTTTAAGGTCCTTACTGAAAGGCCCTTAAACTATGAGGTCTTATATGTGAAACCTTATAAATATAAGGGGGTGAATGATTTTTCACTTGGGACACATAAAACTCTCCTACATGGCTTCTTTTATAAGGGCCACATGAGACCCATGTTTTTCTCCTTACCGATGTGGGATCCTTGCATATGAGCCAAACAAAGAAAAAAACAACATCATATATATAAAATTGGCCCTTGCCGGGGTTCCATGCATGGAAAAAGAAATTGAAAGCGAGCGAGAGTATAAAAGGATTTAAGTTAGGCGAAAGAGCACAACAATATCCTTGATTCTTAATTTGCATGCCAATAAATAGTGTCTTTGATAAGATCTCGTGCCTTAATGAGCCTTCAATATATTATTTTTTTAACAATCTTAGAATTATAAGCGTTAAGCTATTCTTCGGACCAATTGTTTAATTCAAATTTTTAAAGCACGCATCTTGATTGAATATGAAATATATAATTAATTTAATTAGCATCCCTATCTTACAATACTCTTTCTAGATAGCTAGTGTCTACCATTAATCATTCTTATTCTTCAATTCTTCATTCTTCAAATTATAAAAAAGTACTAAGAAGTAATTTCCAAATTAATGCAACATATAGTAATTATTCTCTGTAAAAGTTATTAAACCATTGTAAGAAATGCATGATGAGGAGAAGGGAATTGATAATCTGATAATGATAAAAAGACATGCAGTTTAAAATTAGAAAAAAAATAATGATAATAATAATAATAATAATTCTATTGAAAACACTCTTTTTTCTCATGCAGAAACCTATCGAGCGGACTTCTCACGGCCAGGCGCGATGGTGGACCATCATACAAAAGCGCTTGTTAATAACTGTGTTTCCTTATTATTTCCATAGTTTGTAATTTGTCTCTTTATTAAAGGATGCCTCTTATATGTAACCTTATGAAATACTGTTCAATATTATTAACACATAATGCACGCCTACAAGTCCTATATATCACATCTGTTGTTGAATTAGGGCCTTGAATTTATGAAAGACACTATTTGGAATCCAAGTTAAGAATCAAGCATGTTGCTTTACTCTTGCACGACTGATGAAATCACTTAATACTACATGCTTTTTCTTTTGCCATGCATGGAACGACAACAAGGGACTAATATTCAAGGATTCAACTTTAATATTTATGGAACCTTACACAACTAATCTTTAATCTTTGTAACAAGAAGTTTAATTTTTCCATTAAAACTCTATCATGTTTGGTACGCGATATTCACTACAAAAAAAAGGGTCATTTGCAAAAGGTCTTTTACGGCGGCCTTACGGCAGGCCTTGAGCCGACGTAAATAATATGGGTCGTAAATCTTTTGCGGCGGTCCGTTAATTTATTTGCGTCGAGAGCATAGTCAATTACGACGGTACTTCTACAGCCGTAGAAGACCATCTACATCACAATTAGCCGTCGTAAAAGACTAAATGAAAAAAATAATAATTTTGAATAAAATTACAAATTTGTCCTTGCTTTGAAATTTATTAAAATTACATTTTTACCCCTAATAGTAAGTATTCTTAAGTTTACCGTTATTTTTAAATTTTTTAAATTTACCCCTACTCTGAAATTTATTGAAATTACATTTTTGCCCCTATTGCAACCTTTTTAAATTTATCATTATTTTTAAATTTTTTTAAATATACAGTTGACTTTAAATTTATTAAAATTTACAATTTTGCCTCCTAACAATTTTTTTAATTTATTATTTTTGAAATTTATTCAAAATTATTTTTTGCCTTTAACAATAATTTTTTTAAAAACAATTACCCTTATTTTTAATTTTTTTTTAAAATTTACCTTGCTTTGAAATTTATTCAAAATTGATTTGAAATTGTAAGTACAAAACTGCGACAAACCCAAAACAAAAGCCAACTAAAATTAATCAACAAATACAAGAACTGGAGCAAGTTCAACAAATTAATTACTAAATTGATCAGCACACCGCGCAGGCAAAAAATGTTCATTCAAAAAATAATCCAATTCACATGAAAAAACAAGCCCAATTCAATTCACATACAAGACTATTAATTCCTCCAAAATCTAAATTCAAGTAACAAGCCAACTAAACTAGAAAAAGGATATATATTACAGAGATTCGTAATCAAAAGATAGAACAACTGTTTCGGTTATATTTTCGACCTTTCCACTTGAGCAATCTGGATTCTAATGATGCGTTTACCAATTGCTTTGAAGCTTCGGCAAAGGGTTTGTGGCTTTCGCAACAAAATTACCCTACAATACATTAACCCAAAAAAAAAAGAAAAAGCATATGATCAGACTAGGACAAAGAGAATCTACCAAAACTTTTTTCAAAGATACTAGCAAGCAAAGCATATTAAATAATTAAAGAGATTTATAATAAATTGCTAGCAGCCGAAGACCTATATATATTATTGCCAAAATTATGAGTCAAAATAATGTGTGTTTATGTGCAGTGCAAGTACATCCGGTCAAATTAATAATCAAAATAATTAATAACGAACAAAGTATAGAGAGAAGGGCACTAACTCTATCTTCCACATTCCCAAACTGACTGCTGGAACCCAGCGATTCTCTCTGAGTCTCCCTCAGGGAATGTTCGCTACAGTCATACTTGGACAATTTGAATGAGATAAGTTGCTTCAGTTTCAATGACCTTGACCTGTACTGTTTCTCCACAGCCCATAAATTATCAACAACAGAAATTCCTAAGACAATATTGTTGATAATATTGAAAATAGTAATTTTAAAATAGAACTTTAAGATTTTAGGGTGAACAATTTATGCAAAAAATCACATTCATTTCAAATGAAATAATGTAAACATGAAGCTACTCTCCACATCAAGAAAATCTGACCTTCTCTCCCTTGGCCGCGCTCAAAACGAATTATCGAAACAGGGGTAGGTTAAAGTAAAGGTCAAAACGAAGTAATGTTGCAGGCCATCTTTTGTTAAACCTGAAGTCCCCCAACAGTAGTTTTGGGATTTAAATGCTTCAAAAAGTCAGAAAAATGAATCCATAATAAGAAGGTTAATTCGGATTTCTGACTGCACAGCCTTCCAGAAACTGCAGCATGTAAAATCTGATAAAACTTCATGAATAGAATGTACAACACTGATCAATGGAATTGGAACAATCCCAAATTTGACTAATAGTATGGTCGTATTGCCTTAAGTTTCGATTATTAAATTCACCTAGTATTAGAAAGACTGAAGTAAAGAAGTATCGGCTACGTCAGGTGAGTATACTTGTCATCAAATCACAAAGAGAAGAGCCAAGTACTCCTGAGAACAGAGCCAAAGCAATCTAACAGAGACTAAGTTAATTTTGTACTTGAATTGGCCACAGAAAATTTATAGTTCTAATAGATGCTGGACATGTGATATCAATTAATTAAATATTTTGCAGCATATGGTAACTACCATGGTCAACTTTAAGTTGCTTCACTTTATTGATGATAAATAACTATAATTAGAAAAGTATAATTTCAGCAGTTAATAAATTATGTGACTATGCATAATTATTACATACCTCATGGGCAGGACGACCATAGTCCACAGGATCTCTTCCAGTAATTGCTTCCAAAAGGACAACCCTAAAGCTGTAGACATCACTTTTTTCATTCAATGGGCCAGTATTTGCATACTCAGGAGCTACATATCTGTAACATTTTGGAAGGGGGAAAGTAAAGGACCTTATAAGTAAGAAACAGAGCAAAAAGAGGTGAGAGAAACAAAATTTTATCGACAAAAGTTCTGTCCTGTATTTGAAGAAATACTTACCCAAAGGTCCCCATAACTTGTGTTGTGACATGGCTTTTCCCAGCACCCAGCAACTTCGCCAGGCCAAAATCAGAGACCTTTGCATTGAAGTCATCATCAATTAATATGTTGCTTGATTAACAGTCTCGGTGAACTACTTTTGGCTCAATGGCTTCATGCAAATAGGCAAGACTGTAACCAGTATACGACGTGAAATGAGAATTTGATTGTCGAAAACAGAATAAATGAAATTACTTATGCCTTAGCAGTGCCAAGGAGAACCTTCATACGGGCCTCCCAAGTAAGATATCCATGCTGAACAAACAGCAACATAAGCATCTAAATTTCCATATCAACAGATCAAACAAACAGCACAAGGGAAACAGAATATCATAAACAAGTAAGACACAAACAAAGACTTATGATGCCACCACAATCAGAGAAAAGAAGCTTTACAAGAACAGCAACAAAACGATTGAAAAAGAAAGCAAATTGTTGAAAACTCTCACCTTCCTGTAATGGAATTCACAACAACAGCGTTCAAAGTTCAGATCTTTGAAATCTTTACAAACTAAAAAACAACCCAGATCTCAGAGCAAAGAAACCCATTTGAGAAAAAACCAAGAAAAAGCAAATGAAATCAGGCCAGCTGAGAAACAGACAAGTTATATGTGACACTCCAAATTTTAAGTAGGTTTACCTTATATGCATATTGTAAAAATATGTATTATTATATATATATATATATATATATATATATATATATATATATATATGTGTGTGTGTGTATATATATATATATGTATGGAGAGGGATGAAATTAGATGAGAGATGGAAGGGTGTGAGTGAAAAGTTAAGAAAGTGTGGGGCCTTAATTGAAATGCTTGTGTGATGTATATCTATAAAGCATGGGATAAGTCTAGAAAATTCATTTTTCTTCCCCCTTTCTCTTTGAACGTCCAGCACCCTCTCTCCCTCTTTTTCTCTCAATTTTTCCATGGAATCAAGAAGAGAGGAAGGAAACAAGAGGCCAAGATGTAAGAATTCACTTCTCTCTCTCTAACTCTAGCCATAACCATGCAATTGAGTGATGGTTTATTGTTTTTTTTGTGATATTTCATGTCAGACATATTCTGTAAATGGCTAGAAAAACATGAATTAGAGTGAATTATGGAAGAATTTAAAGATTTGATGATGCTAGGAAGCTAGAAGTAAAGTATGAGTATGAATCCTGCAGAGTTGTTTTTCTAAACAGTGTTAAGTCCGCAAATTCCTATAAATTCCATGGTTGTTTGCTGACTCTAAAATTTTTATATGATAAACTAGACATCTCAAGCAGTTTGTATAATTTTGAAACACTCAAAAATTCGTAGTGGGTGAATTGTAATGAATTTTTGAAGTTCTGGTTCGAAATTGAGAATTCCCCTGTTTTAAAACAGGGCAGCGGGAATGAACTCCATTTGAGGGGGCAAATCTTTGTAAAATTTCGTGATTTTTAATACAAAAACCCTTGGGTATGTTTTCTGTTATACTGTAAATTTTCATGGTTTTTGGAGTTATGTGTGAATTGTTATGATTTTTCAAATCTGGACTTAAAGAACTGTGAATGTTAAGTTCCAGAACAGAGTATGTGAAATAAATTCCGTTTCACTGCCTTAAACTCCTTTGAAAATCATGATTTTTAGTGGAATGACTCTTATATGTGTCTAGTTTTGGACTGGAAATTTTGGTAGACATTTGATTATTGTATCATTTTATAAAATTCTTCAAAGTTATACTGTTCAGTTGAGAGGTCTGCAGACAGATTTGCTGTGTGAATGAAATTAAGGATTTTCAAGGGGTATATGACCTTAATTTGACTCAATAAAATTTATGGACCATAATATGTATGTCTATTTGAGTTCCATAAAGTTTGGTGATGATTGGAAATGAATAACCTCTTATTATAATAATCCAACCAATATGTGTGTGTGATAGAGCTTAATAAATGATGTTATTGGTTGGTTGAATTGTTGTTAACCTATAGGGGATTTAATGACTTCTAAATGGACAGTAATCAGTGTGTCATGACTATGGCAATGGTTACCAGAGAGGAAGGAGAAGAAGAAGAGTAAACTTTAAACAACTGCTTATCAAGAAATATATGAGAGCAAAATTAAGAGGCGAGACTAACCAGGTAAGTAGTTAGACCCTTCTGAGGACACAACAGACATTAACTCTTAATGAAATGAATTTAATGATTGTGTTTATGAATATATGTGAAATGTGTTGATGGAATGTGGATGGGGCCATGAATACAT
Source organism: Boswellia sacra (assembly GCA_013180625.2). Lineage (NCBI taxonomy): Eukaryota > Viridiplantae > Streptophyta > Magnoliopsida > Sapindales > Burseraceae > Boswellia > Boswellia sacra. The sequence continues at coordinate 41,697 of SNVD02016162.1, read as the reverse complement.
GGACTTTGATATGGGAAAGATTTGATTGGGGTTTATAGTGATTTATGAAATGTGTGATTTCACACACTTTGATGTGTATGTGATTTACACGTTGGTGTAACTTCTTGTATGTGAGATATAGAAATGTGAACGTGCCCTCATATATGTGAATTTGTTGGGATATGACTTGAATAATATTGCCAATGAAACAATGTGTGCATATGAATTATGAAATACATGCCAAACGTTCTAGGATACTAATTCCTCATGTGGATGGCATGACAAATGAATGTCTATGAAATACCATGTGTATTAGAGTTCCCTGAATATTTATGACTGGGAAACGAATGAGACCAGTTGTACATGGACATAGTTGTGTAACGATATGTTTGAAATATACTGAAGAGAAATGGAAGGGTTGACACTGATAAAGAAGTCAATAGGTTTTTATGTGTGCAAGAATGATGCCAATGTATGGATTGTGTACACCATAAGTGTTTATGAGATATGTAGGCTTATTGTATTTATGAATGCATATGTGATTAGTGAGAAGCCTAAGTAGAACCTCAATTATGAAAGTTGAACGGCAATATTTTGGTTTGTGAAGGCATGCATCACTATGTGATGTGTTATGCATTTGAAATTTCATGCCAAGCCTATGGGAATATATTGAATGACGAATGTGAAATGTGATACTGTTAAATGCTAGCATTAAAGTGAATGAATTGTGACAAGTTGTGATTGGGTTAGAAGCTTAATATAAAGCTTCACTTATGTGATCGAAATGTGAAATGTGATATGTGAGTGAAAGCTTAATATAGAGCTTCACTTATGTGATTGAAATGTGAAACATGATATGCGAGTGAAAGCTTAATATAGAGCTTCACTTATGTGACTGAAATGTGAAATGTGATATGTGAGTGAGAGCTTAATATAGAGCTTCACTTATGTGACTGAATGTGAAAACTGATATGTGAGTGACATGCCACAACTTAGGATATTTGGCTCTTATAGCTTGAGGGGAGGTCTGGACCATGTGTTTCTCTAGACGAGATTCAGTAGCATGGGCCCGGTATCACCCGGATTGTCAGACTAGCCTCGAGCTATTTCAAGTGTAGGCATCTGAATGTATCCGTACTGTTACGTACTCCCATGGCTTGAGGGGAGGTCTGGATCACGTGTTTCTCTAGATAAGATTCGGTAGCATGGGCCCGGTATCACTCGGATTGTCAGACTAGCCTTGAGCTATTTCATGGGTAGGCCTCTGAATGTATCTGTACTGTTTTGTATCCCCATGGCTTGAGGGGAGGTCTGGACCATGTGTTTCTCTAGACGAGATTCGGTAGCATGGGTCCGGTATCACCCGGATTGTCAGACTAGCCTTGAGCTGATTCATGGGTAGGCCTACATATGGGAACTGACTGTGAAATGAAACTTGATTAGAGAGCACTATTCCTAAGTTTCTGTGACTGTACTGTGGAAGCTTCTGAAATTATGTGAAATGGATATCCATACAAACAATGTAGCTAGCTTATGGAAGCTCATGTGTGAATGATTTATATGTTTATGAGAGCACATGAGTATGTGATAGACTTGTGGAAAGTTGAATTGTAAATGAGACATGTGTATGTAAATGGGTGTATGTGATGAGCTTTGACATGGAAAAACCATGCTTGATTACCCATAGACATGTATTTACGGAATTAGGAATGTGATGGGATAAGTGAGTAATTGGTCTAGGAAATTGGCCAATGATGCAAGGTTGGTGCATGAGAGCATCTTTAACCGACCTAAAGAGGTATAGATAGAGAATGGCATCGCTGTGCCATACTTTCCGCACTGGAGCGCCAATTGCACCGACTCAAGTAAGAAAGAACAAAGAGTTGGTGTATGGGTGCCTCTCTCTTGGTGCAGGAGCGCGGAACTAAAATTTGCAATGGATTGGAAATCAGAAGCTTGGCACCACCATGCCAGTTCCCTCGTGCATAGGCGCGATCTTTGAACATTAACCAGTGATTTATGGAATAAGTATTGAATAGTGGTCCTATTCTGAAATGGTTATCACCATTAATTGTTTTATTTTGAGTGTTACGCCAATTTTTATAATTCTAACTGCTTACTGAGTTTCATACTCACTAGTCTGTTGTGTACCTCAGGTATTCGATCAGTTAAAGATTATGGAAGGATTTCGGTATAGTGACAACTGTGTTCCCTTAGCAAGCTATTATCCACTGCAGTATTACTATGTTGGATACAGGGTGTGACATTATATAGCCAAAAAGAGACGATTTTGCATCTGGGGTCTGAGGGAAGAAGCAAATGTGAGTGTAAATCTAAGCTGGGAAAGAGCTTTCCTGTAATTGCGCTCGAAAACGAATTATAAAAATATAGAAAAAGAATCTGAAATCCAAGTCTACAAACCAGAAAAAGAATTATCGAACACTCTATAAAGAAGATTTCTTGAACAAGACAAATACAAAGTCCTTGCATTAGAAACACCAGTCCCAACAACAAAGTCCCAACCACAACCCTGGACGGGTCTCCACCTGAACATCAACTCATTAGTCATTAAGATATGATATGTACCCACTTAAAAATATAAATAATAAACATTCCTGGTAAAATTGAATATTTAAGGTACCTGCAATTAGACTAGTGGAGGCCTTGCAAATACATGGTAGCGCAAGAATTATACAAAATATCTCAAATCTAGGGAATGTGAGTACTCCATAGTCCCCGCGTATATGGGGCCATCTGATTTTTATAAATAGAATGATTAAACCACGCAGAAGGATCAAACTGCCACCAATCACAGCTAACCAGAAAATGCCTCCACCTACAAAAAAGATCAACACACAATAACGCAATATTTTTAATTTTAATTTTAGATTGCATTTGAGTCAATTTATAGGATACAAAAAAATAAGGTTTTGAAAAGGAAAAAGCAGAATGCCACATATAGTTTTTCCTCTCGATAGTAAACATCTTTTTTGCTTTTTTGAGAATTTCTGCTCAGCTATTCCTAATCCAATGTGCATATAAATGTTTATGGCATTTCCATAATATCTTAATAATCCATAAGCAACAAAAAGCTTTGCTTGAAAGATAAAAAGAACATCCTATTACGTACCCATCTTCCTCCTCAGATTCCAAATATTCTGATCGGCCAATTTTCGCACGCTCACTCTGCACTAATTTAATACATTGGATTAGGAATTATAGGACAGGAGAAGATATAAACAAGTAGAAGAAATGATTATTTACCACAATAGAGGAGCTCTTAGCTGAAAGTTGCCTGCCAGACTGCCTATGCCTCTGTACCATGTTAGCAGCTTTGTCCAAATTCACCTCTTTTGCTTGCTCATTAAACTTTGAGCTCCCATTGACTGGAGGAACATGCTTTTTTTCCCATGGGAGATTGAAGTAAGGAATACTCCACTCTAAAGCCTTTGCATAATCATAATACTTGTTCAGCAATTTAATAGGCATCCATCTAGTTAGCGCAACAAGCTGGATGTGGCCTAAACTTAACTGTTCAAAATGAAAAACAGGATATGCAAATTATGAGTACTATGATTACAGGTGATTAATGTAAGCAATCTTTGATGATCTACATTGATTTTAACACATATATTCTGAAATCCATAAGTCAAAGCTCTTTTGGCTTAACAAAAGAAGGGGGATGTCATGGTTCCTGCTGTTACAATGAAAAGAACCTTTGTGATTTCTGAAGCTGTATTCAAGAAGACAAGAGAATTTTTAAGTCTTAATAGATATTGATTTACCTTATTTTGTGGCTGTGCATGATGAAGAATATAAGGCTCCAGTGAAATGACAAGCAACCGATAAAATTTGAGTAGATTAAAGAGCTGAAATAAACAATTAAAAAGAGAAGAAAATCAAATGATATTATAATTAGCTCAGAAAAAATCGACAAAAAATGGAGTAAGAAACTCTAGATTGACAAATCTAACTACTGGATTGACGTAACTCTGGGCACAGAGATATCAGACATTTGGTCTGAAACTTCAATAGCTCCACGAACAGGATCAGACAGGTAATTGCTTATGAAGGGATCGATGATTGATGTGCCCCCGTGTAGCACCTCCGATGGTGTTGAATGGATCTACGATTGTCGTGCTCTTTTGCTAAAAAGTTTCAGTTAGTGAAACCCTAATCTAGGAAACAATGAAAGAGAAGAAAATGCAGTTTTGATGGACATGGAGGAAGTGAAAGAGAAGCAATTGAGATGGAAATGGAAACCTTAATCAAGATTAGAAGAAACGTATTTGAGATTGAAATGGAGGAAGCTGGAGAGGAGGAAACCAATCAATCTGCGAAACTGATTTCTACGATTGCTGCCTTATTTGCTAATATCTCATTTGCGTCAGGGGAATTGCTGCCTTATTTGAGGTACAGGTGTCGTGTCATTTACGGCCGCTCTTAATACCGCTGCTGCAAATAGGTGACGTACATGAGACTAGTTGTTTTTTAGTGATTGTATGATATTATAAAGTATTATATTATATAGCATTCGTTTATATAGTGTTAAAAAATAATGTTATGTCAAAATTATATAGTGTTTGATGTATTCATATATTGTATTAATTTCTACAAACAAGTAAGATATTTTTTTTTTCAAAAAAGATATACGTACTATAAATATATTTTTAGTTTATTTATAAAATAAGTTATTTAGTAATTTATCGAACAGTCGCTAATTGTTGAAAAAATTACTTGGGATACAATGACTCCACTGGACCTATCAGACAATTCGAGTTTATGGTAATATAAAATGTGTCAATTGGTCCAACGGGGACAATGGACCTCGGGTGTCACCCAGTGGAGGTGGTGACTCCTTTCATTCTTTTTTTATTTTTAGAAAATAAATTTTAAATAAATTTGATTTCATAATTTATATAGTAAATATATCTTTATTTATTTTAAAATTTTAAAAAATTAAAAGGTATTGTTGGATATATAGATTTTATAGAGATAATTTTGATATTTTTTATTAGTGCTATACAATGTAATGCTAATGTCATAGATTAACTCTACATAATTTAATACAATATTGATGCATTTTAGGGTTGTACTTTGTCTTAATTAATACTTTACTAAATTAGTATCAAACACGTGTATTACACTATTTAATACAATGTAGTAAAATAGTGTTATACAGTGTCGCACACCAAACATGTCCTATAATTGGTTCTCCTAGATCTTTCTCGTTAGAAACAATGTATACCACATGAATTCTCAAAATACAATATTGCACAACAGCTTTCTTTTTTTTTTTTTTTGGGTGAATCATGACGTTAATATCTCATGTTAAACATACAAGATATATGCCATTATATTCGCTGCCCACGAATGTATGAATATCTTGGTCAACATCGTTGGGTGAACTTCGTTTTTATTACGCTTTCAAAATAATTAACCGGAATGATAGAGTGGTTATCATATATGGAGAATATTACAATTGCCAACTAATTGCCATAACATGTTATAGCCTGCATAAATTCAGCTATTGTTTTAAAGCTGCAAGAGTCATGAGAGAAACCTTTCCTTTAGATGAATGAGTAGTAACCATGCGTAATTGGAATAGCATAATTTCTTGCAAGTTTTGTGAAGGCCTCTTGAAAAAAGGCTTTGCAAGCAGCAAATGCATGATTGTTTCAGAAAGAGAGACAAAAATTGCATGTACGCTGATAAAGTTATGCTGAAAATATCCGCGGAATCTAATGTAAACGTGCAGCATTTTATAAGTGTCTTTTTCCGGGTTTGACAATAGTCGGTGGCGACATGCATGATGGTGAACCAAAACCATTATTTAAGCAGAAGGTCACAATGCAGGAGAAATAGGGAGCCCAACATTGTAAGGTCTAAACTCGTTTGCCAAATATGAGAAATGGCGCCCATGGTCAGAAACTATATATGTTATTGAGAAGAGCTTTTATATTAATTATAATATGCTGGGCCGTCACTACTGTGAGATTCTAGCTCAGCAGGTTTTTCCACCACAACAGCTGCTTTTGTTACGTTCTCTGTCAACTTTTCGAAAGCTGTTCCTTCCCCTTTTAACTTAACCACATGCAGCATCAATATTTTTCACCACGACATCCATCTTTTTAGCAGTTAATTTAGTCTTGAAAATTAGAATGGAAGTGTGAAGCCGTATCATATCTATCTCAATATATAGAGACATGAATAGAATTAAAGAGTTAATTAACAATGTACATTCGTACTTTCACTAGTAACTATAAAATCATATATTATTGCTTATATATGAACTTTCTTCAGCCACGGTAAAAACTAAATATGATCGTTTCAGGTATCAATTGATGCTCTAGCTTATATTCCATTACGAACTTAATACAATCATACAAAAAGATTCAAAATATTGAAAAGGCTTTGCATTACATGGTCATATTATTGAATAGTTTATTAATCCATGCACATGGTTACATGCAAATAGATCCTTTAATAGAAAGAAAACAAGAATAAAATATTACTGATAGACACACCAGAAATTATGGAAATAATTAGTATATATATATGAGCAAATATATATAATTGTTTATTGATAAGAGCTTTTAATTAATTGTATTATGTTTCACCATTGTTGCTGCGAGAAGCCAGCCGATCAATAGGTTTCTCCTCCACAGTAGCAGCTGCTGCTTTGGGTAACTTCTCCGTTGCCTTTTCGAAATTTCCTTCTGTCTGTAACTGTCGCACTTCTCGAAGCTTTTTAGCCACTTTTTTTCCCGTACTTGGAGGATGACTTGCATTGATGGGAACAGTAACCTCCAAGACATAATTTGTCAATTTCTTCAGAGCGGTGACTTAGCAATTCATCAATTTCAGTGTTCGCAGCTTCCACCCTTGAAAGCCACCCTTTCACTACGTTCAGCCGTTGCATCTGTCGTTGTTCTTCGAGAAGGACTCTCCTCAAAACATCGTCCCTTTGTTCAGTTAATCTCTGCAACTCCGTTTTCAAGTCACCAACATTTTCTTCGAGTTTCTTTATATATCGTGCTCTTACGCCGCAGAAAATTAAACCAAGTGGGAGAATGATTTCATATGTGATACAGAGGCATTCCACGAAACACATTTTTTTCGATTTCAAAGAAGAAACAGCTAGGGGAAGCAGACTATTGAGTATATTTATCGATGCAAGATATTAGTTGGGAAGGTTTCATATATATAGAAAGCCATTTTGGTCGTCCCACGCCGTGGCAGCATGCATGCAAAAAGCAATTAAAGGAGCCCTATTACAAAATGATTTAACTCGGGCTAAAGGAAGGGATGCTTGATGCTTAACTTTACTGCCACACAGTTTCTTTAGTAATTAAAGATCTCTTATCCCGTCATTGTTGATTTTTTTATTACAATTATACACGTTGAGTTCTTTCTTAATTATTAATTAAACCTTTTATATCTAAAGCACCCTAATTAAATAAATATTACACGTCTTTACAGGCATCAGCATATATAAGTGCACCTTTGCTAGCTTTCATAAAAACTAAGTAATTTAATTGTATATGTTTTGTAAATCACTTATACTGTCCATCATAGATCAAACATGAAAAAAGAAGGGGCAGAGAGAGAATTTTAATAAATTAAGTGACAAAAGAGAGACTTCACATGTGACTAAATTTTATGAATAATTTTATATTCACAATAGCTTTGTATATCACATGAGTTGACAAAATATTATTGGATAGATAATTTTCATATTAAAAATATAATCTCTCCATCATTTATTTTTTTTTACTCATCAAGTAATATTATCTATATCATTCAGTTAATCTTTTGCCCTATAAGATCTCATTTTCCTTCAAGACATGCTGGTTGGGGTAATGTATAGGGGGAAAAAATCACGTATTCCAAAGGGTAACTTTTATCTTGATTTATAAAATCTCAATCACCTTTCGGCCATATTTATTATAAATTGCAAGTGATATAGGAGGGAAGCAATCAAGATTACTTAAAGAATCCTTATTTTTTTTTGTTTCGTATTCCAAATCATGAATAATTCAAATTTCTAAGGAATTGGATTTGTTATTTAGGGGAATAAAATTGAAAATTCACCTTCTTCATGGGTGAGAAGAAATCCTCTTTCCGTCGCTCTTTGAAATTTTTAGTATCAATCAAAAGCTACCCTTTAATAAACCTAAATTCATGTCCTTATTTGATTAAAAAATATTTGTTCACTCTTATTATTTATTTAATGAAAATTTATGGATATAGTACATGAACAACATTTAGATTAGACATTAGAGCCACCTCAGAAGCTATGAAAATGAATAATACTACACCCACAATTCACTTTGTTTTTTCCTTCTCCTTCAGTGAATAATTCTTAACTCAAATTGTAAGAAGAGTTAGTTGTATGTGGATTGTAAGTGTAACATAGTTCAATGAAAATTAACTTATACAATGTCAAGTTTGATGCTATTATAATTGAAATTCTTTTTATAAGTTTTAACGAAAACAAACTTGTTAGATGTAAAAAATGAGAGAAAAATTTGCACTCACCAGAAGCTTCCTGTCAAAGGACGACGCATATATATTAGCAACCATGTTGACTACTATCTAATAGATTGAAGAATTCCAATAACCAAAGTCTTTAATTTTTAGAGCTATAGGTACAATAAAGGTTTTTGAAAACCGTTTCAATTCTAAGTATAATTATAGGAATGATATATGCTACGTTAAGAAGTAATGAATTCTCAATTAAAAATGTTGAAATTCCAAAGGATGAATACCTTGGAAAGACAGTCTAGGTATGTGGACGAGAATTGGGCTGGGCAGAGATTGACCATTGCAGAAGCTGATGTATGCAACCCATTTCTTCCTAACAATTGGCTGAGTAGCCCAAAGCAAGATGCCTAGTCCTACATTTTTTATATTTTGTTGATAATTATAATTTAAATTTTATCCTTAAGTTAAATAATTACCTTAAAAGTCGGTGAAAAATAACAAAACTCAAGTTTTTGTTTTTAATAATTTTTTTTTTACATCAGCATACATTAATTTTCTTAGTTTTTTAAATCTATTTAGTTTCGAGCTTTATTATTTTTTTTTTAATTGGGCATAAAAAGTAGTTCTGCAATTACAGGGATTAAAATTCCCCCAGTGGAACAAAGCATACTATTTAGAGGGCAAAAGTGCAATTGTCATAGAGGGAAGGGAAGGCAATGTAAGAACTTACCTAATTTTATATTTTTCTTGTAGTCTATGTACATATCAACTAAAAAAGACAATATGGTAAGATACAGCAGTCGCATTAAATTTTTTTTTTCCCTTTCTCATAGGCTAGTTTTCTATGAAAATTATAGCGATAATTTCATAAATCACCTGTAAGTTTGTTAAGATTTGAGAAAATAAATGCATTTTAATTTTTATGAATAATGATTTTTTTTTTCAAATTGTATCCCAAATTTTATATCTCAAACAATATGTATTTAATATAAATTTGTCATGTAGATAGTGTGATGATATCATGAATAAAATGTGATGATTTTAAATTTATACTTATAATTTTGAATAAGTTTTGGGATATGTATATATACATATCCCAAAACTTATTCCTCTATATGGGTAGAGGTGGTCTGTGATAGAAACTTCGAAATGTATCCATAAAGAGGTCTTGTTCCATCTGGTGCATGTTGCTTTGCATTGGGCCGTGGGCTCAGATCTTCCATGCAAGAAATTGCTTGTGGTCATATGGGATTGCACGAGGATAACCTCGTTCATGAATCATGTGGGGAGCAATAATTTAGCAAATGTCTCAAATAATTGCTTAATCTGCCATAGCTGGGAAAAATCATGCTCAATTCGATAGTGACCAACAAGATGATCAAGCTATTGTGGAGACCATCAGGCCAGTTCCAGTTCCACGAATTTTCATTTTACTGACAGTCTGAAACCAGTGTGATTCTCTGCATGTGACACTTTAATGACTTTATGAGCAGCCGGCAGCTTCATCAGAGTGCTCAGGGCAGAACACTCACTACACAAAATATTGACGGGTTGGACGATTTAAGCCATGTGACCCCGGAAGAAAAGAGGCTAGTACACTTAATTTTATCCTTTCATATAGTCATTCTGATATCTAGTCCTTCTATTCATAGAGAAATTCTAAAAAACAATCAAAGCCAAGGGCGTGATTTTAAGAATGACCAGACAAAAAAAAGATTTAGATGTCACGATTCTAATCCGGCAAACTGAATAATTTTTTTTTTATTGAGTGCTGAGGAATGCTGAGAACTCAAACGCTCAAAAAGAGTTATCAGACATAAAAAATCGAAAGTTAAAAAAGCTTATAATCAGTTTGTAGGTTTGTAGTTACGATCATAGCTAAGGTTTTAGAATTTATGAATATGATATCTCAATTATATTTTTTTAGGAACATTATTTTATCATTTTTTAAATTAACCCAAATTTATGTGGGTTATCTAACTGGATATGTGTGACGGAACCAGGAAGAAGGCATTGACATCAGCTAGGGTGAGGTCTGCAAATTAAACATTGCAATCATAGAAGGTCCAAATGCTTCGACTGTAAGTGTATGCAGGAAGCTTGAATAGAGTCCATTATTAGTGGATATTTGAAGTTTTGCCTTTTTGCTTGTTTCACTGTCCATGAAATTAAATTCTTTTTCTAATAAGAAATCTTGTGAATAAAGAGAAGCAATTTCCTTTATTTTTATTCAAATATTTTGATTAAGTATTAATCTATTAAAAAAATTAAAAATCAGAAAAGTGAAGTTGTTGAATTTACATTTTACGTTATGAACGTGCTAATTAAATTTAAAATTGAAGAATGCTCTTATTTATCTTTGAAACTTCAAGGGGTATGATCTTCTAAAAGTTAGGCAAACCGCAAGGATGATATGAATATTGTTCATTTAAATTTGATTAGTTTTTTTAAATTTCCCAAATCCTATTCCAATTATTGATAAGAAAACAAATTATGTATAATTTATCATGGAAAGGTTAATATATTTTTGTTTACATAGTTCTGAAATTATGATCTTTCTTAATTGAATTACTCGATCAATTAGCTAGTAGTGATGGTGGACGCCATACATGAGCTGGTGACTGAAAATTATTCTCACATTTTTTACATCTAAGGCAAGTTCGTTCTCAATAAAACTTATGATAAAAAATTTCAATTTTATATAATAGAATTGAAGGTGACACAATAGGGTTGTCTCGATAACTTCTGAGACGACTCTAATCTCATTACTTATATAATTTAATAAGGAGTTGGACAAAATATTTAATCAAATAATCACATGAATTTAGGTTTATTAAAAGAGTAGTTTATGATGAGGACCGAAAGAGGCTTTCTTGCCTATGAGAGGGGAATTTTACCTCCTCAAATGAAGGAATCGAATTCCTTAGAAATTTTGATTTGTTTACGATTTGATGGTCATGTTTGGCGCGTGACATTATATAGTATTATTTTTAATAATTGTATTGCATTGTATTATATTATATTAATTAATGTTATGCATAATATAGTGGATGTTTAGTGAAACATTGCACTGTACTATTTTTTATACTATATAATACTATATTTATGTTTGGAGTATTTTTAAATTGTATCATATTATCTTTCATTTCAAAAATTAACAACATATTATTAAATATCATTTTTATACCAAATTAAATAAATTAAATACTAAATAAAATAATTATAACCTACAATTATAAAAATATATAATCTTCCTTATATTTAATTTATATAAATTTAACAAAAACAAAATAAAAATCATACAAAAACCTTAAAAATAGCTATAGTTAAAGTTGTATAAACTTTTATAATGTAGTTTACATAACAAGAATATAAATAAAAGAAATCCATTCAATATCAAGCAACAAAAACAAAATCTTTTGACTAGCATCACAACAATATCACCCAACAAAAACAAAACATTACACATGTAAAGCAACAAAAATATCCCCCTTGACAAAACAAAACACAACTAAATTGTTTCCACAACCAATAAAATCCCTCATGTCCAAAACATAACTAAAATTTTTGCACAACCAATAAAATCCTCTATGTCTACACCACAAAACAAGCAACTGCACAGAGAAGTATCTCATACTCCAAAGCTGCAACATACTCTACAATCAAAAATCAAATCCCATGACTTCAATCACGAGCTTTCTCGAAGAAGAAGTTTCTCCACAAATGCTTGTCTCCAAATACCCTTCAATGACTTAAAAGCTGAGATTTTTTATATTCGCTTCTTGCATCGCTACAAGTCTTTGCAATCCATGATTCTTGGTAGTGTAACAAGAAGAGACATAGCAATGGCAAGTAGTAAATTCTGCCCGCCCTCTCTTTGTCCAGGGGATGGAAGGTAGAGGCCCTCCATCAACTCTAGTACCTTGCACTCAGTCCAAAACAGTGAGTTGAATCACGGATTAACGAAATTGGCTGATGTTCTGTTGTTTTGGAGCGAAACAAACCAAAATGCAAAAAAGAAGCGGAGAGAAATGTAGAGAACTGACGCAAGACCGCTATATGATTGCAACAATCATGTCCCTGAGTTATTCTCTTTTGCCAGAAATGAAATTCAGTTTCACAGGGAATGATTTTCTCCAAGTATGACACCATAAAAGGATCATAAATAAATAGAGTTCAATGTGCCAATTACAATGCTTAGGCACCGAGATTGTTTGTTAAGAAAGACAATTATAAATCAACACTTTAACAATACATCACTTCCACGAAAGAAAAAGATCAAGAGGCAATAAGCTTTCCGAACTAATGGAGGAAAAAAACATAGAAACAGGAACCCATTCAGTCATCCACAACTGGTGTGAGTAATGGTTTATTTGAAAAGAAAGCTTCCAAGTTTTCCACCACAAGATTTTGCCGATCCTTGAAGGTTTCCCATGTAAATACAGCAGAATATGGTGATAGAACAACATTATCCAATGTGAAAAGCTCTTTAGGAACATCAGGCATATTCTCAAACACATCCAAACCAGCTCCTTTAATCTCTCCTTGCACTAGACACCGCACCAATTCCTGCTCATCAACAATAGCTCCACATCCAATATTAGTAATGACTCCTTCCTTGCCTAATGCCAACAACACTTATTAATCATGTGGCGAGTTTCATCACTTAATACACAACAAATGATGAGGACATCACTTTTGGCTGCAAGTTCACAGACATTCGAGTAGAAAGGGTATGGAACAGATGGTTTTTGCTTCCTTGAATTGTAAGATATGCAGCATCCAAATGCCTCTAGTCTTTTAGCAACAAGCGAGCCAATGCTTCCCAATCCAACAATCCCAACTCGCTTACCTCCCAGCTGAAAAATCAACAATCATCAACAACACAGAACTACAAAACCTATGTTTCTAACTTCCAAACTTGATTAAATTTGGACAAAATTAATGAAAAGTGTTATGATCACTATGAAAAGATTTTACCTCTTTAACTAGATTTTTTGTTGAAATTATATGAGAAATAATAAGCAGCTTATCATAAATGGTGTTGAGGATCTGCCAAAGTCAGAAACTGCTGATATAAAAAATGGAAGTTTCCAAAAGATGAGCCAAACGCCAGAAAGCTTCTGGGGTTGAAAGACCAATTAGTAGCTAGAAAACCCATATGCATGCTTACATTTTTCAATTTATTGAAACCAGAATATCCCAAAAAGGAAAACAAAAGATATCACCGCAAAGTAGCTCTAAATTTTGATCACAATGATCAAAATAATTGAAAACAACTATAAACAAAATGTAATAAGTCAGTAACATATATATTGCAACAAACTGGGATAGTTTCTAGTGTTTTACATGGAATAAATGCCAAAAGTCAAAGACACAAGATAACAATTATAATTATAATTACAACTTAATGTTCTGAGGCAAACAAAACAACGAGAAGCGAAAGAGAATATTCAGTGTCAGTGTGAGCAGGAGAACAATAAATGGCATTTGTGATTGCTGGAGAAGAGAGTGAAAAGAATGAATGTCAATTTGTCTTGCGAGGACCATAGTCGCCCTGCTCCGTTTTTTGGAGACATTCACCCAGCTCAATCTCCGCCCTTAATTTCCACCTTCTTTACTTAATCCAGGCTCAGGCTGCCGCATCACCAGAGCAATATACATGTTTTGTGACAATATACATGTTTTGGAGTTCGTGTACCAGATGTTCGACAAAATTCCAAAATGAGCGTAAGGGTGTATCACGAATATGATCGAGCTAAAGAGGTTAAGGCTTTTGATGACACAAAAGCAAATCCACACCAACATCAGAAACGAAAGAATCAACATATATGTACACACAAAATAAATTAGAAAAAATTTATAGAGACAATAATCAGCATAAACCCAGATTAGAAAATAATCAAATTCGAAATCCAAGAGCAGGAGATGAATGTGAGATTAATCCGAGAGCAGGAGATAATAATTTGAGACATTTACAGAGAGAGGGAGGTGAAGGTACCTGAAGACGTTAGCAGAAGATAGAGACGAGAGAGAGACTGAGATAGTGATGAAGATGGCGACAGCGATGGTGACGGAGATGGCGATAGTGACGACAACCATGATGGAGATGAGAGACTGTAGTGGAGGCAGAGATGAGAGACTGTCATGCTGGAGATGAGAGAGAGTCGTTGGTGGAGAAGAGAGAAATGCAGGAGGAGGAGATTTACACTACAAGAAAAACAGTTTTTTGCGACAAAATTTTTTGCGACGAAATAAAATTCGTCGCAAAAAGCGGCCTTTTGCGACGAAATTATTATTTCGTCACAAAAGGTAGCATTTCAAAAAAAAGATATTTTGCGAGGAATTTTTCGTCGCAAAATAAAACCTTTAGCGACGAATATTCATTTCCTCGCTAAAAACTCGAGTGACTAATTAGAGAAGTTTTTTTTGCGACGAAATAAACCTATTGCGACAAATTTTTCATCGCAAAACGTATAACACACATACGTCATTTTGTGACAAAAATTTTATAGCAACATGAACATTTTTTGCGACAAAATAATGTTTCTCGCGAAAAAAAGACATTTTGCGATAAAAAATTCCTCACTAAAGGCCATTCTAATTCACCATGCATATATGGCAATACTTGACATTTTGCGACGAAAAAATTATTCCTCGCAAAATGTGACCTTTTGCGAGGAAAATTTCCTCGGAAAAAATCCATCTTTTGCGACAAAAAATCTATTTTTTGCGACAAAAAATTCCTCGCAAAAAGCTATTTTAATTTACCATGCACACGTGGCAATACTGGATATTTTGCGACAAAAACATGATTCCTCGCAAAATGTGACCTTTCGCGAGGAATTTTTTGTCGCAAAAGGTCTATTTTTTGCGACAAAAACTTCCTCGCGAAAAGCCATTTTAATTTATCATGCTTACGTGGCAATACTGGACATTTTGCGACAAAAACGTGATTCCTCGCAAAATGTGACCTTTCGCGAGGAATTTTTTGTCGCAAAAAATAGACCTTTTGCGACAAAAAATTCCTCGCGAAAAGTCATTGTATTTTACCATGCTTACGTGGCAATACTGGACATTTTGCGACAAAAACGTGATTCCTCGCAAAATGTGACCTTTCGCGAGGAATTTTTTGTCGCAAAAAATAGATTTTTTGCGACAAAAAATTCCTCGCGAAAAGTCATTTTATTTTACCATGCTTACGTGGCAATACTGGACATTTTGCGACAAAAACGAGATTCCACGCAAAATGTGACTTTTTGCGAGAAAATTTTCCTCGCAAAAAGTCATATTTTGCGACGAAAATTTTCTCGCAAAAATTCACATTTTGCGACAAAAAATTCCTCGCAAAAAGCCATTCTAATTTATTATGCACTTGACAATATTGGATATTTTGCGACGAAAATTTGATTCGTCGCGAAATGTGATCTTTTGCGACAATAAATTCCTCGCAAAAAAGTTAACCTTTTGCGAAAAAAAATTTCTCGCGAAAAGCCTGTCTAACTTATTATGAACACGTGACAATACTGGACATTTTGTGACGAAAATATGTATTCTCGCAAAATATGGCCTTTTGCGAGAAAATATTCCTCGCAAAAAGTTATTTTTTTAAAATTAAAACTTAATAACTTTCCTCTTTTGCTTTCTTCTCTTTGTTCGTGGTTCGTCTAATATATAAGTCTTTGTTTAAAAAATGACAAAAAAAAGAATAAAGAAAGTATTAAAAATCTAATTTGATTTTATATAAATTGACAATTTATAAATATAGTAAGGTCATTTGGATATTCATACAAATTTTTATTAAAAAAAAAGACCATTTGTGATTCCATTCATGCTTTTAAATGTGAAAAACTATTAAGATATTCTAAATTTAGTGTTTGTAAAAGAGATAAATAATTAAAATAAACTCTCTATATATATGTGTGTGTGTGTGTGTGTGTGTGTGTGTGTGTGCGTGTGTGTGTGTGTGATATGAATCGTTAATAATCTAATAATCAAGCATAAAATTTATTGCTAATTATTTATATATAATCTAATTTATGTGTGATTTATATATGTCTAACTGCTAAATTACAATTATGATAAACTTATTACCATGACTAATTTTTAATTGATGAAAATGAGATTGGAAAAAAAATCCAACTTCTAAAAATCTAATTTATTTTTCAACGTTTAATTATATGTCAAATAAACATAAATAAATAAATAATTAATAATCATGTAATGTTGCCTATAATTATGTTTTTTATTTTTTTGTTATAAAGTGTATTAATTTAGACAATATATTTCTCTTAGACTTTTAATTTTTATCGTATAGCTTTGAGTAAATTGTTGAGATATTTTAAACAATTGTTAGAGTTTATTTTAAGGGAGATAAATAATTAAAATGAACTCTATAACAAAAAATAAATACATTTGTTACATATTGATTACTATATGAATAATTAATCATTTACTGGTAAATGGCAAAACCTAATTTTTAATTTGTAATGCATATGATACTTGTAACATATGTATATGTATATATGTCTAATAATTAAATTACTTATATGAAAAAAAATATTTTTTATAATTGTAAAAAATATTTTTAATAATTGTTATTTTTATAAAAAAATGGATAATTAATTTAAAGGCATTCTATACTTGAAAATAAATGCAATTTTGTTACATTTTTATATAATTATAATATGAATAAGTAATCATTTACTAATCAAATTAGAAAAGCTTATTTTCAATTTCTTATAATAACAAATATGACATATATAGATATTCAATTATTAAATTACAACTATTACAAACTTATGGTTTGCATTTGTCAAGATATTTTAAATATTAATTGTTAGCATTTGTAAAATGAATAAATAATAAAAAATATTCACTGAAAGTAAATGCATTTGTTACATAATAATTATAATATGAATATTTGATTATTTATTTATTAAAGTATTAAAAATTATTTTTCAATAACTCGCACATGACAATTATGTCATATGTATAGATGTTTAAGTATTATACATTTATTAATAATAGTTGACTTGTGTGTATTTTGTTAACACTTTAATACATATGACAATTATGACATACGTTTATATGTTAATAATTAAATTATCTCCATCACAAATTAATTTTTTAAATTTGTAAAACATATTTTTAGTGTTTTTAAAAGAAATAGATAATTAAAATAAATTATAGCTAAAATGAATAGAATCTTTTTGTTACATATATGATTATAATATCAATAATTAATTATTTATTGATCACTAAAGAAACTTTTTTTTTGTAATTGCTCATATAACAACTATGACATATGTATAAATGTCTAACTATTGTTTACACTTGTTAAATAATTCTTGAGTTGTTGTACATATTTTATTAACATTTTAATACTCAATAAAAAATAATTAAATACCATATGATGTTTTATATTTCTATTGTATATGGTTGTTATATTATTTATTAATTTATCATCAAATTATTTAATACCAATCCAATATTATATAAATTTAATTATGGATGAAAATTTAATTAATAAATAAACTTATAATTATCCAAGTCTAAGTATGGTTTAACCTAATATTAAATAAATTTAATTATGTTGGATAAATTTATTTAATTACTAAATAAATTTATAATTATCAAAGTCCAAGTATGATTAATTTCAAAATCTTCTTAGTTTTTTATTATAATTTTCACATTTGTATACTTTTTATGACAAATAAAAGAGTCTTTAACATTTTTTTTAAAGATTTTTAGTGAGGAAATTTTCGTCGCAAAAAGATTAATATTTTGTCGCAATATATGATGTTTTGCGATGATTTAATTTCATCGCAAAATGAGGTTTTTTGCGACGAAATACGAATTTATATTCGTCGCAAGAAATAAAATTTAGGCGGACTTATTCCCGCTTGAGAATTTTAAAAATTTCAAGTTCTTTAGCGACGAAAAATTTGTCGCTAAAGATCAAAATTTTTGTCGCAAAATGAAATTTGGGCGGACTTTTTCCCGCTCTTGAAATTTCAAAATTTTGAAACTCTTTCTCGACGAAAATTTTGTCGCAAAATATCAAAATTTTGTCGCAAAAAAAAATTTTTGGCGAACTTTTTCCCGCTTTGATTTTTTTCATAATTTTAAAAACTATTTCGCAACAAAATTTTCGTCGCTAAAGGTTAAAATTTTGTCGCAAAATATCCAACTTTTATTATATATACATGGGTTAATTTTGGATTGTTTCATTTTCTTCTATCACTTCCAATTCTCTACTCCTTTTCTTTTCCCAACATTTGGTAAATACTTTTACTCTTTCTTTTACTTTTGTGTTATAATATATTTTCTTTAATAGTTTAATATATTTTTATTTATTTTAATATTTGATTGATATTATTGTCTTTTATTTGATAGGTATTTTTGAAGATGGAATACAACTCAACATTCTCAACATTATCAAATTCTTTGCTTCTTCAACATTGTTTTTTTCATAAACTCATTTTTTATGCTTTAATTTTTACTTAACATTTTATTTTTATTTTTTTGTTTTTAATAGGTATTTTTGAAGATGGCTTGTACTTGAAGATTGGAGGATTCATACAAAGTCAACAACAAAAGAATTTTTGGAGGATGAAGTTTTGTATTTTTCTTTCTCTTTTTTGTATTTTTTTTTTAATTTTGCTATGTACAAAGGTTGATATATTGTAAAAATATATTGTGATAAATTTTTGGTAATTTGTTGTTAATTAATAAAATTATTAATATAAAGAATTAAGTTGTGTAATGAGACATGTCATTTATTCTAAAATTTATAACTAATTAAAAAATAAAATCTGTAAATTCTTAAAAAAAATCAATTTTTTTGTTAAAAATTTATTGCGACGAATTTTTTGTCGCTAAAGGTAGTATTTAGCGAGAAAAAATTGGTCGCAATAAACTTTTTTAACTAAAATAATTTTATTAAAAAATGAGTTGTTTTCTAACAATTTGCGACAATATTGGAATTCGTCGCAAAATATACTCTTTTGCGACAATTTTTATTTTGTCGCAAAAAGTTGACGTTATGTGATCTTTTTTGTGACGAAATATTTGTCGCAGAATACCACTTTTTGCGAGAAAAATTTTGTCGCAAAAAGACTTTTTGCGAGGAATTCCAGAATCGTCGCAAAAAAACCTATTGCGACTCACATATTGCGACTGGAGCGCGACGAATTTATTTTTGTCGCAAAAAATTATTGCGACGAAATTTTAACTTTTTGCGACGAAAAATTTCGTCGCAAAAAGTCATTTTTCACGTAGTGTTAGAAATTTTAAAAAATCGTATTAATTTTGTGTAGTGCTAGGTAATGCGGTGGTTTTTCTCTGTATTAGACAATGTAATATATGGTACATTAAATTATGTAGTGTATTGTTTAATACAATGTAAAATTTGTTCTAAACATAAGTACTGTATAAATTAATGCAGTGCAGAGTTTTTATACAGTACAATGTGGGCTACCAAACATGCCTAGGGGATTCCTTATCATCACCCCACTTTATAATATATTAATATAGCCTAAAGATAAATAAGATGTTTAATTAAGACAAAAGTTAGCCTTTGGAATCTTGATTATTTCCCCAACCATATCGCTCCAAACTAGGGGTGGCAATTTGTGTTCACGGGTCGTATTCGTGTCATGTCGAGCTGTGACACGATAAAGATTGACCCAACATGAACACGACTCGTTTATTATTCGTGTCACTATAACACGACACGAATACGACACGATTATTAAACGGGTAACACGACATGATACGCTAACACGAATAATAAACGGGTCGTAATCGTGTTAAACACGAACACGACCCGTCTAACACGATTAAGACATATTTACATTATTGACACGATTCGATTGACACGATTATGACCCGTTAACACGATTATGACACATTAACACGATTAAAATTTCAACTTTTGTTAAATAACAAAAATATCCTAAGTTTTAAAATTTATTATGTTCTTAAAATTCTATTTTTATTTTAAAATTTATATACATGTAGGGACTAAAATATTTAAAAAGTTTAGTATTTTTAAATTTAATATGTAATGTATCAATATTTGTGTTAATCGTGTTATTGTGTCAATCGTGTATAATATGTATTCGTGTTATTCGTATTACTCGTGTCATAATCGTGTTCGTGCCAATATTCATGTTAATCGTGTTATCGTGTCAATTGTGTATAATATGTATTCGTGTTATTCGTGTTACTCGTGTCAAAATCGTGTTCATGTCATAATCATGTCCATCTCATAATCGTGTCATGTCAAAATCGTATTCACGTGTTGAAGACTCTCAACCCGAATACGACACGATTAATAAACGAGTTGACATCTTCGACACAAACATGACACGAACACGAATACGAATATGCCAAAACTCAAACCCGCTTAAACCTGTGTCGTGTCAAGTTGTATTCACATATCGTGTCAAAAATTGCCACCCCTACTCCAAACTGAGTATTTCCTGAAGGAAACTGACACTTTATACTTTATAGAGCAAAAGATTAAGTGAAACTCAATATATATTTCCTGAATTTTTCTAAAAGTATTACGAATTAAATAAACTAAGTGATGATATTACTATTCAAGCAAATTAGATATACAATAATTAAGTCACTTGTCAGGTCTCTTCTTTTGTCATTTAATTCATTAACTCTCTCTATCTCTCTCTGTCTCTTCATGTTGGATTAAATAATTCTAGGATTAACAATTAAGAATTGAGAACGGGGAAATATCAAAAACACCCTTGAAGTTTGTTCTATATTTGTGGAAAAACCTTTTTTGGGCTTATACACTACGGTCCCTAATCTTTAAGTTTTTGGTATCCTTCAGGTCCAATAAACGGATTCGGTTTGCTTTTGAATTAGTGGACCAGACTTTTTTTTTTTTTTTTTCTTTTTTCAAAAATGCCTTGATATCCCTAATTAATGGGGATTAATCATTTTTACAAACCTGCAAACCCACGGCTGAGATTTTTTGTTGTTCTCCTTGTTTGGACTACTAGGCTTGGTCTGCCATGTGTGGTAGAGTGAAGGCTGGGACGGATCCGGAATTTGAACAAGCAAAGCCTTCCGGGCACATGACTTGGCCTCAGAGGCGTAGATGACAAGAATTATGGCTTTAAATCCAGAAAGAGAAGGAATTGTGAAGGTCTCGTTGGAATGGATACGATTGAGGTAGAGGGCGGAAAGGCGAGGGAGAAAGGAGAGGACAATGAGGCAGAGATGGGTCGGAAGAGAGGTAAAAGTCGTAGAGCCAGTGAAAGAGGGGATCGGGGTTGGAGCTGGAGAAGGAGGAGATGGAGGAAACAAAAGCGACCTGTTCTGCATGTCTCTATCCCTCTCTTCATTTTTTAGGGTTGTTTCTCCTTTTCGTCTCAATTAAATTCCATAATTTTCTTTTCAAAAAATAAAGTCCAATTTTAATTTTCCTTCTTCTATATTTAAATGACAATTTCTCTTAGGCCATGTTTGGTGGTATGAAATTAGAGAGTCGATGTTTGTTTGTGTTGCATAAGAGTGGAATGACAATTTTATGGTTATGATGAATAGGCTACGGAGAATAACAAGAACCTAGTTCAAAAATATATGGAGGAAAATCGGTGATGAAGAGAAGAAGGCTGCGGTTCATGAAGAAGTGAAGAGAATGAATCAACTTCCAACGAACTTTTGCTAGTCATTCGGTTGCGCATTCTCAACAAGATTCTTCAACTAATGCCCCTCCATGTATGCAAAAAGGAGTACAATTATTGTGAGTTTAATTAGAAATTTGATGCATATTTGCGTTATGTTTTGTAAGGAGCTGGAGTTGCTTTTTGCGGGCTGTCTTTGTGTTGTAGCTTGACTCTTCAGTGGTAAATTTTGTTTTCTGATATGGGTTTATTATGTGAACGTTTGTTTGATGATTTATATGGTCCTTGGGTTCACTTGAAGGGTTTGGTGGTGGTGGAGGAGAGAATGGAAGGCAAGGAGAGAATGCTAGAGTGAGAGCCGGCACCTCTAGAGACAGATTGCCACCATGACCGCATAGGGCCATGTTTGGAGGTGGCGGTGGTTGGGTGAGGAGTGGAGGAGATGGAGGTGGAGGACGAGGGTGATTAAGAGTTGGTGGAGTAGAGGACTGAGAAGTCCTCGTTTTGGTGTTTCGAAGGGAAATGAAAATTCAACAGTTTTGTTTTCATTTATTATTTTACCAATGTGTCTTGGTTCGTTAATTCAAAAGCAAACAAAATCCGTTTGCTAGACTGAAAGATGCCAAAAACTTTAAGGTTAGACACTGCACGGATGCAAACCCAAAAGAGACATTTCGTCTGGTAATAAAGCAAAGTTCAGGGAGTGTTTTTAATGTTACCCCGATTAAGAGTTAAGAACTTGAGAACATCAATGAAAATCGATTTGTATGAAAGAAAGCATAAGTGATTTACATATAAAACACAGAATTAAATAGCGTTAATGACAGCTAGCAAAGGTGTACGTATATATGGTAACGCAGCTGTACAGAGTACATAATTATATATATTTTTAATTAGGGTGGTTTAAATATTAAAAGTCAATTTAAATATGAAACAATCACCCATCAAGGGATAAGAGATCTTTAACAAAGGCACTGTGCGGCAACCAAGTTAAGAATCAAGCTTTCCTTCGCCCTTTAGCCAGCGTTAAATCATTTTGTAATAGCACTGTTTTTCCTTTAGCACGAATGCATGAAACACTTTATGCGACCAAAAGAGCTTTCTCTCTCCCTCAATATATAGAATAATGATAGTATTACAAACTGTTTCTACAAATTAAGTTATCATAACGTGATTAGAGTAGTAAATACACAAAGTTAACTATTAATTTAGGATGATAATATGTAAATAAAAAAATAATATAATATCATATCAGTTTGTATACATAAATTTATATACAAGATTTTTAAATGTACATAGCACTACTCACATGTAAATCATCAAGTTGTGGATGAGATAAAGAACGGAAAATTCGGAAAGGTATCTAAGGGGTACCAGAAGCCGCTGCTGCGAACGTGAAACCTACTGACCTGGCTGCTCACAGCAAAATGGTGAACTATAATAACATTAAAAGCTTTTGTCAATAAACAAATATTTTGCCTATTATTTTCATAGTTTCTGCTGTCTTTCTATTACTGCTATAATATTTGTTTCTTTACTACATATATTTTCAAAATGTATGCTTGCAATATTGTATGTGATAACCATGTGGAATGAACTATTCAATAATTAATATTACCAATATGTGATGCATACATTTAACGATATGATCCCTCTCCGTGATTACGAGCTTATGAGTTATCCTGCATGATGGTTCACAACAATGTCCTCCAGTCCCCACCGCGATTATTCGACAGGATTTCAACAACCGGAAATTCGTCCTATGTAATTTTTGCTTTTTTTTTTTTTTTTTTTGCTTATGCATGCAAAAACCTCTCAATAGGCCCTGACAATATATATATACTTATGTCTATCAATATCACTTTTGGCCAAGAGTCATTCATTTAGAGGAAAAAGTTTCTCTTTTCTAATACGACGTCCTCATCAATTAGATGTCTACAAAGTAAAAGTGAAATTTCATCATATATATTTATATCATGCTTCCCTTCTGTAAAAAAAGAGAAAGTCTAGAGTTCCGTACCATGTTAAAATGATGTTTCGATATGTAATTTGGGTAAATAAAAAATTCACCACGTATATCACATTTATATCATATGTTTGACATCCAAAATATACTAATGTAGACTAATTATTAAAAATAGCATTTATACATTGGTTCAATCTCATACATCAAAATTGTTCTATCATACAATATATAGCTCAATGATGCTTGTCGCTTTGAAACCTTATACATATACAAACAAGCATACACATTCATCATCTAGAAGTATGTATATTATATATGATCATTAATTAGGCAGAAAAACTTGCAATTCATATAAACTTCTGTAAAGTTATATAAACATGTTACAAGTCACGTCGATTGAAGGAATTATTTGGATGCAATAAAAAATTTAAATTAAAATGTTTTCATGGTTTCTTAATTTATTCATTCAAAAACATAAATAATTTTTTAAAAGGAAAAACGGTGTAAAACTTGATGAAAAGATTAAAGCTTTCAGTCAACAATAAAAAATATAAAATTAAATGAAAATATAATGTATATATAAAAATTGATTGTATGTGTAATAGAATGTGATGTGCAACAAATAAAATTTAAGTTTACTCCTCACTCCTATGATTATAAATAAATGAAATTTTATTTTGAAGTTCAATTTATTTATAAAATAAAAAAGACTATGAGTAATACAAAAATTTAACCATAATTAGATGCAAACTTTTTAATGGATTTGGATAATTAAACGTAGTGCACAAATGAAAATTATCTTTACAAATTACAGGAAAAGATTTAAAATATTTTTAAAAGGTGACAATGTTAACAAGTAACGTAAACTTGTTCCAAGTTTGCTTAATGTTCTAATAAGGAATATCAAAATAAATCATAACACCTAAAAATTGCAAAATCAAATGTTCGGTTTGCAACCCACATGAACATGTAAGAGTAATAGTTTTTTCGAACACACCCAGTCAGACATACCAAAATTCAACAGTACATGCATAAAACTTTGTACGTGGAAGAGTTTCAAACACACCGCGTAAAAGACATAATAACTTGGATTTCTTTCTTTTCTAAAGGTCATAAGTCATAACTATTGAGAAGGGAATTGAATTGAAGTGTCCAAGATAATAGTAATTGGTTATACAGGATAACGTTAATAATTTCCCTGATGACAAATGTAATTAATTAAGACATAAAATTAACTTGGGTATTTTAATTTAATAATCATCAAAGTATCGGAAACGCATAATAAAGCTAATATACATTACATAGCTGTTTATTAACCAGAGTTTTTATATCATGGTTGATCATCAGTGTCGTTGTGAGAAGGCGGCTCGACTTCCTGTCCATGCTGCGGGGCTACCGCTGTTGGCTCAGTCTGTTTTTCATCCATAGCAGCACCTTTTGGTATCTTCTCATCAGCTACATGATCTTTGAAGGCTTCACGATCACGCTTCAACTTTTTCAAATCATCTAACTTCTCAACCACTTTTTTCCCGAACTTGTAGCTTGACCTGAATTCCTTAGAATAGTAGCCTCGAAGAGATAATTTCCCAATCTCTTGAGGGCTTTTTTCTATCAGTTCCCCAACTTCAGTTTCCTGAGCTTTCACCCTTGCAACCCAGCCTTGCACTTGGCTCAGCCGTTGCTTTCCTTGTTGCTCTTCAAGGACAACCCTCCAAATCACATCGTCCCTTTCTTCAATCAACTTCTGCCACTCCTCCTTTAAAGTATCTACATTTTCTTTAAGCTTCTTTATATACGATGCTTTTCTAATGCCAGCGTTTAGACAATCAGGACAAATTTGCTTATATGTGATGCCGCATAACCTTTCTAACGCGGTAAGCTTTTTCTGATCAGAGGAGGAGAACATTGTTTCAACGAAGAAATTAGAGAACAGATCGTACAGTATAATGGGGAAGTTAGAGTCTTAATTTGTTGTAAAGTGCTATAAGAATAGTTGTGTTAGGTTTCATATATATTGAAGTTCGACCCTTAATTGGTCCTTTGCTGTGGTTCCATGCATGGACTAAAAAATTAAAAGCAATCACAATTACAAAATGATTTAAGTCAGGCAAAAGAGCAAAGCAATGCTTGATTCTTAACTTGAATGCCTAATAGTGTCTTCAATATTAAAGATCTCGTGCCTTAATTAGCCTTTAATAAATTATTTTTTAACAGTCTTAGAATCACAAACGTTAAGTTATTCTTGGACCAATTTTTTAATTAAATTTTTTAAAGCATCTTTGATTGAATAAAATTCACAAAATATATAAGGTAATTTTAATTAACATCACCTATCTCATATATATGTAATACACTCACTATACATTGTCCCTACCATCAATCATTTGCATTCTTCAATTTGTAATCCTTCAATTGATTAAACAGTTAGAAATATTTTCCAATTAATTTCCAAATTAACGCAACATAGGTTAATTAATTTTTCTCTCTAAAAACTACTTACTGTTGAAAGAAATACATGAAGAGCAAGAGAATTGATCATCTGACGAAGATAAAAAGACTGTAACTTAAGAAAAGGAAAATACAAATGAAAACACTGTAAATGTAAGTGCAGATTTAATTTTTTTTCCTTCCTTCTTCGGGTTAGGATTGGGTTAGAGGGCATGAACATCTAATTATTGCTGAATGTTGCTTAAAAATCGCAAGTACATGATATCGTGGACAAGTAATAAAATGAGAGTACAAGTATTGTCTCAGAGGACGTCGCTACTAAATACCGAAATTGTATTAACCACTATTTTATTTAAATAATTATAAAAGAGGATTGGCTTTTTATAAAATTAAACAAAACTTGATTAACTAAAATTAACACTATAGACAATCACAAAAATTTAAGCAGTCTGTCATCTCCAAGAAGTTTCTGAACAAGAATGACTAGCAATCTGTCTTCCAACAGATTTTTTCTCCTCAATTCGAATGAATCTTGCTTGAATCATTTCTCTCCCTTTTTCTTCCCAATCCCAGCCGACAAGAGAGAACATACTCATAGCCTTTCCTTTCTGTCCTTTACTTACACATGTGGACCAGCTTTAATTGATTCTCCAAGTTAGTGAACACTTTGCTGGGTGGTCTTGCAAAGAGAAGTATAAAAATGATTTTCTTTTTATATCCCTTGAGTGCTCCACCAAAAGTTTAAATACTCCAAATTAATAGTCGATCATTCACTTTCCTTTTCAGCTCATTTTCATCCACAGGCCATTTGAATTTGCCTTCCACATGAGACAAAACATTGTAGAAGTTTGACTTCATTTAATCAGGTTCAAATCCTGAAATTCCTTAGGTAGAATTCATACCAATTTAGACAAAATTCATCAATTAAACACAAAAGAAAGACAAAAAACTTAAAGATAAAAGGTGAAAATAATGTGTGAAAATTGGATTATCATTGAACCTTCGTGAAAAGGTTATGATACTTACAAAAAGACTCCAATACCTTTTATTTCTTATTATCAAAGCATGATAATTCTCTAACTACTCGTAAATATTATCCACTTACCTTCTCATGGAAATTAAATTTAAATGTCTGTTTCACATTTATCTTATCAAATGTTATATTTGAATGTTTGCATTTTATTTATTCTATCATTTTTTCACTTGGGTTTATTTTATATAAACCCCTTCTTGTAAATGAATAATATGCAACACTTCCATTCATTCACTCAATTATATCTGTTTCTTATGTTGAAACGCCCTCAAGAGCGTGAAGTTGGAATCTATCCTGTTCTAATGACTGTAGGTCAAGCTACAAGTTCAAGGATAAATTATAGTGGCTAGAAATTAGCTTGAAGTTGTGGCTACTCTAAAGAAGGAGCAGCTTCGAAAAGTTGGCCGAGAAGATGATAAAAGTTGCATGCTAGCTAGCTGTTGTGATGAAAAATTAACCTACTAATCGATCTGGCTGCAGGCAGAATGACGGTCAACCATAACATAAATTTAAAAGCTCGATCCTGTTAATTAGCTGCATTTCCTTATTATTTCCATAGTTTCTTGTGTGTCTATTATTATTGTGATTTTTGTTTCTTTATTCAAGGATGCATCTTATATATGCTTACATCTAACCTTGTGGAATAACTATTTAATAATATTACATATAATGCATACAAGTCTTTTCAGTAATATTATTCCCATTCTCTAATTTTTATATATCAACTTTGTTATGGAATTGGAGCCTTAAATTATTGAAGGTTAATTAAAGCACCAGATCCTTATTAAAGACACTGTTAGGTTTTCAAGTTAAGAGTCAAGCATTGCTTAATTTGCTTTACTCTTTTGCTTAACTTAAATCATTTTAATAGCGGGTGCATCTTGTTTTCCCATGCATGGAACGATGACAAGGGGCCAATTAAGGGTTCAACTTCATTATATACAAAACCTTACATTGAATCTTTGTAACAAAGAGTTTAATATTCGTATTGTACTCTATAGTATGCTTCTACTTGATCTTTCTTCTTAGAAACAACCTAATCCATGACTTATCAAATTATATTAATGCAGTGGCTTTTTTGTTTTTGTTTTTTGTTTTTGTTCTAAAATAGATAAGAATAACTAATTGTGAATCATGGAATCGATATTTACGTTTAATCAATTTCTCCTATTATATATATAATCCATTGTTTTGTGTTAAGGAAAGTTAGTTATTGTTTTCAAGAAGTTAGTTAGTGCCAAGTGTAGCTGAGCTGTAAAGCAACTGCCAGCTTAGCAAAAGTTTGTTAACTTTCTGTTAAAGCAATTGTATATATATGCTACATGCTCTCTGTAAAATCATTATTCAAGATTTAATAAAAGCTTCGGTTACAAAAGAATCTATCTAGAATCATCTTATTTTCTTGTTTCTAAATTCAACTTGTTATTAGAGCCACTGGTCATCAATCATGGCCAATCATCAGAACAACTTTCCTGAAAATATGAACTTTCCTGGAAACACAAGTTTCCCGGGAAACAATTAGAATAATCCTTATGTAAATTCAAGCTTTGTTGATGGAAATCCTTCTAATTTTCATTCTCAAAGAGCCTCCAGTTCTTCATCACCTCAAATTCCTCATATCTCATTGCCTTCCGCTACCTACACTGTCAATCAAGCTCACACGTAGCAACTATGGTTTTTGGTGCTCACAAGTGTTGCCTACACTAAGAGCTTATGACCTTGAAGGATTTATTATCCTGTCCTCCATCTCTTATAACTATTCTAAATTCCAGTGAAAATGATAATAATGTTACTCAAGTTAATCCTGAATATTTAGCCTAGAAGAGAACTGACAAGTTCATTTTGATTTGGCTGCTTTCCTTTATAACAGAAAGCATGCATGGTCATGTGGTGAGATGTCAAACCTAGAGACTCTTTTATACAAAATCTAGAGCTCCTGTAATGCATTTAAAGCACACACTTTAGACCACAAAGAAAGGATCTCTGTCAATTGTAAATTATTTTCTTAAGATGAAAGAAATCTCAAACGCATTGTTTGCAATATGTACTAAGGTTATAGAAGATGATTTGTTGTTACATATTTTAGATGGATTAGGTCCTGAGTTTGATGCCATTGTGGTGAACATAACTTCAAGAATTGGTTACATTTCTCTTGAAGAAGCTTGGTTTCAGTTGTAGAGTTATGAGTTAAGGTTGTCACAGCATAATACTTTACAGCAAATTCATATGAATCATATTGCTAATGACGCACAAAAGGGAACTCAATTTTCTCGTGCTACTCAAAGCTCTCAGTTCAATAGAACATTATTTAATGCTAATTTTAGATGCAGAGGTCGTGGCAAAGGCCAAACTCGTAGATCTGGTAATTATAATAATTCTTTTGGTAGAGGAGGTGCCACTAGAAAACTAGCTTGTCAATTAAGTGGAAAAATTGGACATGTCGCACTAAAATGTTATCACATATTCGATGTAAGTTTTCATGGATCCACTAGTGTTAATCAAGACACTTTTTCGCAGTCTTCACAGCAATACAATTCTAAGGCTTTTGTAGCTTCTCCAGCTATAGTTAATGACTCTTCTTAGTACTTAGATACTGGTGCCACAGATCATATTACCTCTGATTTAAACAAGCTTGATATTAAGGAGCCTTATGCTGGTTCAGAAAGAGTACAAGTTAGGAATGGTAATGTACTTTCCATTCTCTATGTTGGTTATGCTCTACTTAATAATTGTTCAGTTTAAGCCTCTAATACTTAGTAAAATCTTTTACGTGCCTATCATCACAAAACACTTGCTGAGTGTGTCTAAACTTGTTCATGATACCGATATATTCGCTGAGTTTCATCCTAAAATTTGTCTGTTCGAGAACAAGGTCACAAACTCAACAATTCTGGTTGGCAAGCTTGAGGAAGGTCTTTACAAGATCACAGTAGCTGAGCCGACTTCTGCAATCAATTCACAGTTGGTTTTAAGAAGAAATTTCTCAAAATAGCAAAATAATTTGTGCAACAAAGTTTTTCTTTCTGCAGTGTCACAACCTTTGTCATTACTGTCTTCTGTGATAAGTAATAATTCAGATTCTTCTCTGATAAGGTGGCATCAAAGACTTGGTCATCCAAATGAAAATGTTATGGCTTAAGTTGCTTCTGCTGTAAACTATTTTCTATTCATGTTAATAAAAAACTACTATGTGAATCTTGCAGATTTGGAAAACAGTGTTATGCTTCCTATCCATTCTTATTAAGTTCAGCTTCACAACCTTTGAAAATTGTTTATGCAGATGTCTAGGGGCCTTTACCAATTCAGTCTATGGATGGTTATGTCTATTACTCACTGTTTGTAGATGGTTTTAGCAAGTATACTTGCATATATCCACTACAATCAAAATCAGAAGTATCTAGTGTGTTTTCTCTGTTTCTATCTTTAGTTGAAAGGTAGTTTAATTGCAAGCTAAAATGCTTACAATCAGATTGGGGAGATGAGTTTAGACCTCTTAAACCATTATTTGAAAAATTGGGCATTTTCTTTGGACTTCCATGCCCTTATATACATCAACAAAATGGTTATGTGGAAAGAAGACATCGAATTGTGGTTGAAATGGGATTAATATTGTTGGCTCAAGTTTCTCTTCCACTTTGTTTTTGGTGGCATGCATTTCATACTGCATGCTTTCTGTTAAGCAGACTTCCTACACATTCATTGAATCATATTTCTCTTTATCAGAAGCTACATAATGTTTAACTAGATTATAAGATGCTAAAGGTGTTTGGATGTGCATGTTTTCCAAACTTAAGGCCTTATCAGCAACATAAATTTTCTTTCATACTTCAATGTGTGTTTTCTTAGGGTATAGCAATCATCACAAAGGTTATATTTGTTTACATACATTTGGCAGAGTTTGTATCTCTAAAAGTGTTGTGTTTCATGAAGAAGTTTTCACTTTTCAGAAAGGTTCTTTCTCTTCTACTTTACCAAATTCTCATGATGACTGCTCTTCATCTCAGCCCAATTCTTGGACTTTTCTAGTGGCAATACTAAAGTCTATGTTCAAGCCTACTTATGTTCCTATTGTTGCTTCTTTTTCTAATGCTTTTATAATCACTACAAGAAAATCGTAAAAATTTGACTGTTTTTAACAGTCAAGTATGAAGTTATTTGACGGTTATTGACCGTCAAATATGTCACCGTCAAATATGATATTATTTGACAATCGGTCAAACCGTCAAGTATCAACTGAAATATACTTGACTCTTCATTTGGAGTCAAGTATGTTAATGGATTTCTGTGCTATTTTGACTCATTTTTTCAATATTATTTGACTCTTTCCGTCAAATATGAGGCATGTTTCGTTTTTATAATAACCGTCAAGTATCATCTATATTTTTATGATACTTGAGGGTTTTTAGCCGTCAAGTATGTAGTTAAGAAATTTAAAAAATATATAAATACATATTATAAGCTATTAAAATTTCAATATTCTTATACACAATAATTTGGTTTCCAAAAAATACAATAAACAGTTAAAATTAATTCAATAAACTTAAAAAATTAACATTCTATAAACAAGCAAAATATCAAATAAAGATTCAACAGGTGTTCTGAAAATATATAATATTAAAGAAGAAAAAAATTATACAACATTGTAAAGAACAATTGAAGCCGGTCCTAAACTCTGTGTTCTCTGTCATGATCGTGCATATTCTGCTCCACCATATTTCCCATCCTTATGAAAAGCCAAGATATTTTATATTTCTCACTGCACAAAACCAACTCATTTTAGTTTGTCTCTACTTAAATAAGTGCAACAATTTTTACCCTTAAATAGTTCACATTGACATTCACATTACACCTATCTAAACGTGTTTTACATATTTTATGAAACATCTAAATAAAAATAAAAATAGAAGCAGAAAAAAAGCACTTATATCCACTTACTTGTGCCTCGCCCAAATCAACCTCTGCAAACCCAATAAAATACAATTGCTCACTTGCAAATACCGACCCACCCATCCTTCAACCGAACAACCTAAGCAGAAACCTTATCCGATCAAGCAACAAATCCATACAAATTGCGATCACAAAAGCCAAAAAAAGAAGCAAAACGACAATGTAAACAACTTGATGACTTCATTTAGTTACTTTGCATAACACATGAATTTCTCAAAACATACCCAACCAAAAAAAATAAAAAGTAAAACTTTTTCTCCCTAAAAAAGTCACAAAATCTCAAAAACAAATCAACAAACTGAAAAAAAAAAAAGCTGCTCTCTTACCAATCAAGCATAATGTCCACAATCAGATGCCGAAAACAGAACAAAACATGAATAACTCAAAATGCATGCACACACACCCAAAGAGCAAAAATGAGAACGCTTCAACTTCTAACCATCCTAACCCAAAAAGCTCAAAATTTTCTTATTCTCTCAGGTCTGGCCTGAAACAGAACAAAAAATAAAAACAACAAAAAAACTCAAAAATAAAACTACCAAAGCAACCAAACACAACTTAGTTTCTGAATTCAAAGTAGCAAAAACAAACAAACAGAAAATTGAGAAGAGAGATCAAATCAAGGAACGAACATAGGTACATGCATAGAGAAGCAAGAGAGATAGAGAGTAACCTGGTAAAAGAGACGTTATGTGAGCTCTAGCTATTCTACCTTGCTCACTATTCTACCTCTGCCATGTTTTTTGCAGTAAAGTAATTTTGCCCACTGTAGTTTGCACCATTAGCACCATCATACTGAAGGACACTAAGTTTCCCTTCCTGCATTTTACAGTAGAATAATTTTCTAAATCCAAAGAATATAAAAGGACAAAATGCAATATATTTTTTTTTCAGCACACCAAATACTGACCTTAGTTCCATAAACGAGACCTCCTCCGGCAAAAGAATGAAAGCAAGCAACATTGACCTCATCATCTGCACTAGGAAGCACTCTCACAAGTTCCATGTCTGAAACTCTATAAACCTTAATGACAGGGATAGAAAATTTACAGTCCATTATGACTAATTCCAACAAAGGGGAAAATGTCTTGAGAAGCAATTACAGTTAGATAGGGAAAAAATCTATTTTAAACAAACAATGGAATCTGACATTCTTTTTACACATATGAAGTAAGAGTCTACATTGGAAAAACAAAAAGTGTCAAAGAAGAGAGATCTGCAGCCTAAGAGAGCCAAATAACTGAGTGAAAATTGCCAGAGACTGAGTTGTACTAGCTTGTTTGATAAAGTAAAGCTTTAGGATTGGAGGGGAAAAAGCTATAAAGACAACTACACAATAGCCAATCATATCAAAGCCGAAAAACAGAAAAGTACCTCTAGAACAGTGTATATAGGTGAAGTTGTTTCCCCGTAAATAACAATTCTTTTAAGAAGAGATCCATGACGTCGACCATAAGCAAGTAATATATGCTCAGAAGTAGGTGAAAACTGCATTTGCAATAAGAAATGTAAGTTTAACCCAACAGAATATAAAAAGACCAAGCATTAAACTAAAGAATAAGAATTTGTAGTATGTGTTTACTCTCCTAGTCAAACCTAAACTTAAAAAATTCCAAAGAGAACATTAGAATATATATATAAATATATATGTATGTATGTATATATGTATGTATATATATATATGTATGTATGTATATATATATGTATGTATATATGTATGTATGTATATATATATGTATATGTATGTATGTATGTATATATATATATATGTATGTATGTATGTATGTATGAACCAAAACTACAAAAAAGAAAAAAAAAACTCTTATGTCTTCTCTCACCTTTCCACCATGATTTTCATTTTCCTCACATATGCAGTACCAATTGTTGTTTCAAAAGACTTCTTCAATTTGCTTTTGTCCTGTTTAGGCAAAAAAAAGTTATAATATATATGCAAAACAAATAACTAAATAAATAATATGTGTGATTATAAACACTTATGAAAGTCACTCACATTTGCACCATGGTTTTCATTTTCTTTGTCTCTTCATATTTGCAAGGCCAATATTGTTGATTTGAATCGCTTGTTTGATTTGCTTATGTCCTGTTAAGGAAATTGTTTGTATAATATATGCCATCTGTATGCTTGGAAAGTTTCATTATAATAAAAGGAAAGTCCTACCCTTCCATTACTAAACCAACAAAGTTTAAAAATAAAAAGAAAACAATAAATATTTGTCATAAAGTTTGACCTTTCCACTATCATGTCTGATCTCCTGTCTTACATTTGCATGGCTAGTGATTGGTTGCAAAGGCTTTCTTGATTTGATTTTACTCTGTTTCCAACAAGTTCAAAGTATTCATATGCCCAAATTAAAAGAAAAGGGAAAGAAAGAAAAAAATTATCAATAACATGTTAAATTAGATATATAAGCTTGTATGAAGGAACTCAATAACCAATAAAAAATTATATCCGAAACTCACATTTCCACCATTGTGTTCTTGCAATTTGGACAATTAGAAGTGCATGCACTATAAAATGATAAGTAAAAGTAAGTAAAAAAAAAATTAAATCATATGCAAACAAAAAGAGGGATTTCAGTACATTCCATGAAAGAGAATTATGGAAGCATCCAAAGGCATATTTCAATAATGTAAACACACAAGAATGATAAATATAAAAGTAGAAGTCTTGGAAAGTCATGGGTAGCATGCACCTAAAGTAGAATGATAAATATTCCAAAGGCCACAAAGCTTTGCTTTTGGACAACGTAAAGTCATGGGGAGCATGCACCTAGCTGGCCCTAGTAATTAATAAACTATTCTTTCACTTTTATGATAAGCATGATTGAAATTTGAAAGTAATAAGTAAAACTCCAGCTTTCTTACCAACAGTTAGTCATGTTAATATATATATATATATATATATAGCTTTTGCTTCCAGCAATAATGATAAGAGTTCAAATAATTGCAAACGACAAACTCTATAGTAAAGCAGTGACTGATATACATTTTCAATTATTTTATAATTATTGTTACAATAATTTTGTAATTTAAAATGATGAAAGTATGAAACATATGAGAAATAATAGAGAATTAATCATAAAATTTACTATAAGGCCTATGATAGCTAAATCTCATGCTGCAACATTGAAGCATCTGCTAAATAAGTTAAAATATGTCAAAACAAAAAATTTATGATGATAAATTTAGCCTAAATTTACTTCATTTTTAGTCAAACTATAAATTGTTAATAACAAAAGTTTTCCCAAAAATCTTTCAGTAACAGATATATGATCAAATCTGAAGAAATCACAAATAAAATATCAAAAACCATAAAAGAAAAAATGAGGAAAGCAAATAGGATTTATCAAAATTGCCACCGATGATGCAGTACCAAGTGGGTCCATGCCTCTTCCTGAGTTCCTTCTTTATTTGCTCTGCAAATCCTTCTTCACATGGCTCTTCCCAAATGCCTACACAAACATCAACATCAAAAACCCAAAAAAAAAAAAAGAAAAAAGGAAGGGAATTAGAATATGACAATAATCAAAGCTCAAGGAATGTAAAATAAAAAAAAGGAAAAAGTTTATAACCACTACTGCAATATGAACGGCTTCTTTTTCAATATCATCTTTCGTGATGGCAAATCAAAATCACCTAATTTTAAGATAAATAAAAAATAAGAGTATAACAGAGAAGAGAAGAAAGATTAAGATTCCAAATAGACAAAAAGTAAAAGACAATTGGTGAGGGAACGACTGATTTTGAGCAAGACAAATCAATAGAGGTAGAGAGGGAAGGGACAAGTGAATTTGAGCAAGGCAACAAAGGAGTGATGAGCAAGACTGCGGACTAGGGCAAAATGGAAGAGGGAACGATGAAATAAAGAGGAAAATGTGCTATTTATATGAAATGGCAATTGTATAATTTGGTTATATTAAAATAGTGTCAAATATGTGAAAAAGGCGGGTTGACTTTGTCATGCCATATCATATTTGACTGATTTTTATAAAACCCTCAAATAAATTAAAATTTATGTGTCAAATATTTAAAATTTTCTTGTAGTGAATTCAGCATTCTCTAACAATGCAAGACAAATCACCCCTACATATTTCTAATTCTCTAGCTTTGTCAGTGCAGTCTCCTTTATCTATTGTGGCTAGTTCTCAGCAAAATGAAGTATACTCATCAGCTCATTTAGCTTCTATGCTTCCAAATTCATAATCAAGTACTTATATACCTACTGTTCCTCTATCTTTTAAGACTCCTATCCAAAATGTTTATCCTATGGTCACAAGAGCAAAAGCTGGCATATTTAGACCAAAGTTTTTAATGCAGTTATTGATAATTCTTTTCTTTCTACTAAACCACATACAGTTTCTCAGGCCTTAGCTTGAGCACACTTGAAAGCAGCTATGCAGTCAGAATATGATGCTCTAGTTGCTGATTCTACTTGGTCTTTGGTACCTTGTCATCCTAACGTGCATGTAGTTGGTTGTAAATGGGTTTTTTTGAATTAAATATGACTAAGATGGCAGCTTGCAGAGATATAAAGCGAGACTGGTTGCTAAAGGATTTCAACAAGAGGTAGGCATAGACTATTTTAAGACATTTAGTGCTATCATAAAGCTATCTACAATTTCGGTAGTCTTCTCTCTTGCAGGTACTTTTCATTGGTATATTCAGCAAATTGATATTAATAATGCCTTTCTCAGTAGGGATCCTTAAGAGGATGTTTATATGAAGTAGCCATAAGGTTTCGTTGATGATAAACAGCCTCAATTTGTCTTTAGGTTACACAAATCTTTATATGGATTGAAGCAGGCTCTTCGAGCTTGGTTTGACAAGCTCAAGGGGACTTTGCTTCAGAGGGGGTCTGTGATTTCTACAACAGATACAAGTCTTTTCATTTATAAGAGAGAAAAGTACATTATACTCCTGCTTCTGTATGTTGATGACATTCTAATCACCGGAAGTGATTCTTAAGCAGATCATTCAAGGCTTAAATAAGCAATTTACACTAAAAACTTTAGGGAATGTAAGCTATTTCTTAGGCTTTGAAATGTAGAGAAATGAAGTTGGTTTGTTGCTAACTCATAAGAAATATGCACTTGATCTACTGAAGAAGTGTAATTTGGTAGAAGATAAGAAGGTAGCAACTCCAATGGTAGCAAATTTGAAGCTATCAAAAATGATAGTGAAGTTTTTGATTAGCCTACATTTTATAGGAGTGTTATAGGTGGTTATGTAGTATTTAGCCATGTCTAGACCTAATGTAGCATATGCGGTTAATAAGCTACCTTAGTTCTTGCAAACGCCAACTAATTTGCAATGGCAGGCTTGCAAAAGAGTGCTCAGATATGTAAAAGAAACCTCTAATCATGGTTTATTTTTCAACCCTATGCAAAAATTAGTCGTAATAGGATATTATGATGTAGATTGTGCTAATTTTGTTGATGATAGAAGATCTACTTCAGGGTGTTGCATCTACCTTGGTGACAACTTAATTTACTGGTCTGCAAGAAAATAGAAAGTAGTAGCTCGCTCCTCAATAGAATCTGATTATAGAGCATTGTCTCAAGGTGAAACTGAGATGATTTAGTTACAAAGTCTTTGAGCAGAATTAGGATTTCAGTTAAGTGAAGTTCCTATCATATGGTGTGACAATAAAGGTGCTGAGTCTTTGGCTGCAAATAAAACACATTAAAGTAGACATACATCTCATTCGAGAAAAAGTGTTGGTTAAGCAATTGATTGTTAAGCATGTGCCTGCAGAGTTTCAAGTAGCTAACATAATGACTTAGCCTTTGTTTGATACCAGATTTAATTTGTTAAAAGCAAAACTTAATGTCTGTTCTATTAACAAGTGTGTAGATCAAAGAGATCTAGCTACACTTGAGAGGGCTTGTTAAGGAAAGTTAGTTATTATTTTCCAAAAGTTAGTTAGCGCCAAGTGTAGCTCAGCTATAAAGCAATTGCCAGCTTATCAAAAGTTTGTTAACTTCTGGTTAGAGCAATTGTATATATATGCCACATGCTCTTTGTGAAATCATTATTTAAGATTTAATAAAAGTTTCAGTTACAGAAAAATCTCTCTAGAATCATCTTATTTTATTGTCTCTAAATTCAACTTTTTGCATTTTATAAACATATACAAGATGCATTAATCCCTGCCGACAAATGTATGTCTATCTGGGTCAATATCGTTAGATGGACTTAGTTTTTGTTACTCTCTTAAAATTGTAAAAGGAATAATAGAGGGGTTATCATGCAGTTTATAATTGCCAACTAAATCGTACAACATGTTATAGTTTGCATAAATACAATAGTTTGGTAAGAAATGAACATGCATGATTGTGAAGGACTAAGTACTAACTCGATCAGAAGATCATAACCAACGAGAAGGTGTTAGCCCTAAGGCTACATGATAATTTTGATGATAACACATTGATTCATTGTGATTTACTAATATGTTTATTTATATGCAAGAGTAATATCATTGAAATAATTGTAAAATCAAGAAGAGGCTTATTAAAATGAAGTGTTGAAGCTAAGGAGAAGACTACATGTTAAAGGCACCAAAGTTTAAGAATAAAGTTTGACTCAAGGAATATGACACATGAGCAATGTTCAATCAATTGGTCATATATATCTCTACAAATATCCAAATGACGTGATTCTTGAGCCTTTGGAAAGCTTACTCAATTTATAACATTTCATATGTTTTAATGAAATTCAAATTTCAAGTGCAAGGTTGTCCAAATCATCATGCAAGTTGAAAGACAAATGGAAGCAGCTGACATGAGCACCGAATACTCCTTTGGACATATCTTGAGCTAGAAAAATCAAAATGACTTGATTCTTATGGCATTGGAAAGATGACTTAATGAAGAACATTTCATATGTTTTGAAAAAATTCAAATTTCAAACAGAAGGCCGACATAATTGACATGCAATTCGGTGGACTGACACAAAGAAGAAAAATCAACTCACATGAGCACCGAATGGTGTTTTGGCCATATCTTAAGATAGAGATATCCAAATGCTTTGATTATTAATGTTTTGGAAAGATATTCAGATATGCAGATCTTTCATGTTTTGAAGAAATTCAAATTTCAAATGGAATGCTGACAGAATTATCATTCAATTTGGTGGACTGACACAAGGAAGAAAAATCAAGTCACATGAGCACCGAATGGTGTTTTGGCCATATCTTGAGCTACAGATATCCAAATGACTTGATTCTTGATGCGTTGGAAAGCTTATTTAAATGTACAGATCTTTTATGTTTTACAGATTTTCAAATTTCAAACGGAACATTGACAAAAATGGCAGACAAGATTACGGTTTTTATGGTGGGCACAAAATTTGGAGATGGTGTCTTCACTTGATTAAGTTCATCTCATTTGCCTATAAAAGGAGCCATTCTCCCATGCATTCAAGTGGTGCAAGAGAAGCATTTTATCAAGCAAAAAGCAAGAGAAATATCAAGTCTAGAGAGCTTTTATATTATTTATCTACTCTTTGAAGAGAGTTATACTTTTGTTGTAAAAATTATCTTTGTTCTTGTATTGTGGTGAGAGTGAGATATTATTGTAAAGGATAATAGTTATCCTTGAGAGAACTCTTGTTGTGTGTTATCAAGAGTTGAAGGAAGTTGCCTTGGTGAGGTTGTTCGTCAAGAAGAACTCTTGGTGTGGTGTTATCAAGGGTTGAAGGAAGTTGCCTTGGTGAGGTTGTTCATCAAGAAGAAGTCTTGGTGTGGTGTTATCAAGAGTTGAAGGAAGTTGCCTTGGTGAGGTTGTTCATCAAGAAGAACTCTTGGTGTGGTGTTATCAAGGGTTGAAGAAAAAGTCGTGGTGAGGTTGTTCATCAAGCAAGTTGTAAAGATTTCTACAACTTAGTGGAAAGCCTAGCTTGTGGAGCTAGGAGTCCGTGGACGTAGGCAAGGTTTGCCGAACCACGTAAATTGAGTTTGCACTCTCTCTATCCCTTTCCTCTTTACATTTACTTGCACTTGTGATTGTTCATCATTATTATTCTTTGATTGCATCTTTGATAAATTCTAATTTCATCTTCTTCACCTTTATTTTCAAAGAAGAGTGAACTAATTTTGATCTTTCAAGAAAAGTTTTCTAAATCCGTTTTGATAAATAAAAACCCAATTCACCCCCCCTCTTGGGTTGCCATACCTGGGTCAACAGAAGGGAGTTCAATTGAGCCCAGACCATGGTAAGATCTAAGCCTGTTTGAGGTATAAATTAAGGCTCTAAGACTAATTCCATAAGCAGAGCTTATTTCAATTTGTTAAAAGACTTGTATTTATACGTGTTAATAAGCTTATTATCGAATCCTCACTCCATATGGCTATGCACAAGCATAAGAGTGACAGAATGCTTGATTCTTAACTTGGTTGCTACACAATGCCTTTGTTAAAGATCTGTAATCCCCTAATGAGTGATTCTTTTGTTTTTAAATTAACTTTTAATATTTAAAGCACCCTAATTAAGAAAAAATTATGTAAAGTATGCATTCTTTACAGCTTCTTTAGTATATATACATGCACCTTTCTAGTTGTCGTTAAGTTTGTCTCTTTTCTAAAAGCTTAAAGTGAGTCTTACAAGTCAGCTCTGATACTATATTAAGTTTGTTACTTTTCCAAAAACTTAAACTTGTAGATGTGAGCTTAACTTGAGTATTTAATTCTGTCTAGTACTATTTAATTTTGTTTTATTTATAAATCACTTGTGCTTTCTTTCATATAAATCAATATTCATTGACATTCTTAAGCTCTTAATTCTTAACAAGTGAGACAGATGACTTCTGAGAATGGCATACAAATACACTTTTTTTGAAAGAAGAAATATGAGAACAGATTGTTGAGTATGATCAAAAGAATTAATGTCTCTTTGTTGTTGTTGTAAGTGCTATTAAGATATATTAATTATAAATTTAGAGAGCTCTTTGGTCCCTACCTACTTGTATTTCATGGATAAACCTATTACAAAATGATTTAACTCGGGAAAAAGAGTGAAGGGATGCTCGATAAATTCTTAACTTGATTGCCTATTAGTGCCCTTTAATAAAGATGCGGTCCCTTTAATTAGTAAATTAGCTAGCCATATGCGTGAAACTGGTGAACTTGGACAGTAGACATTGTTTCAAGGAAGCAATGGTAGTAA
>SNVD02016159.1:0-12781 GCA_013180625.2 Boswellia sacra | reverse complement strand
TGTGTGTGTGTGTGTGTGTGTGTGAATGTCTGTGCACCGAATCAAAACTGGCGGCTGGCGGAGGCTGTGAAGGAACTAGAGGGCCGAGCCTGCGACACTATCGGGCTGTGTGCCTGTGTGGGCATCATTTTAAAGTGCTCCTCGGCCAGGCTGCCCAACTGGCCAGCCGGGTGAACTTTACTCAGCCGGTCAAGCGAAGAGTCGGCCAGTTGTCGGCGTCGGTGTTGAGCGCGTGCGCCCACGCGCCTCGGGGTCAATGAATCTTGTGCGCCCACGATTCACAGCACTCACAGTACATTGGGGCCGGCGCTATCGAGAGGCGGGCGCCAGTGTGTGTGAGGATAGTTTTCACATAATCAACGCGCTCGCCCACGCACTCATTTGTCCGAGAGCCGGTGCTCGAGATGTCTTGGCCATCGCGTGCCGGTTGCTGGCGTCGAGTTCAAGAGTAACGAGCCGAACACAGGGACACGCAAAGACAAGGTGGCTCGCAGTGGACGACAATTAGCAAGCAACAAGATGACCAGTCGGTCGGGCGCGCCCGGCGCCGACTTCTTCATCGCCGCCAAGTTGCGCAACATCCCGCTGGTCAGTGACGACCGGAAGTGGGCGAGCAGCGCGCGGCGCACAACAGAGGCGAGTGCGAGCGGTGGCGTAGAGTATGCGCGCGATGAGAGCCGGGCGACGACGCCGATGGAGAGCGCGACCAAGACAACAAGTGAGAGTGTGAGCGTGGCCACGATGAGGGCGCTGCCCGAGCGGCCGCCGAGCGACAGGCCCAATCAGGTGGGCAAGCGCGAGGCTGCGGCCGGTTTCGCGGGCTCGCACGGCCAACGCATTCAGAGCCAGTCGGAGGTTTTGTTTCGTCAGGGCGGAAGTACGGCCGCCATCGCGAGAGTGCAGCGGCCCACGAGTACGATGGGCACGACCACGAGCACGCGCCGACCGGGCGCCTCGACGACCGCCAGCACCAGCACCACCAGGCGGCCGCAGCGGCCGACTGTACGACAGAAAGCGGCCACCACCACCACCAGCATACCAACCACACGCCGGCCCGCCCAGCGGACCAGCAACAATGCCAAACTGGCCAAGATGATCCTGGGCCAGCGGCAGGTGAACTCAACGCCCGCCAACGCCAACAACAAGATCTCGATGAACATCACAACCACAACCACGACAACCACCACAAGTACGCCCCAGCCACTGGAAGCGCTGCGCGTAGAGCCCATCTCGAGCCACAAGATGAGCACGATGGAGGCGGCGAGTACAGCCCGCGAGTTCCGGTCTGGGTCGAGCACGATGAGCAGTACGATGAGTACGACGAGCACGATGTCGGGCTCGAGTCAGCGGGCGTCGAGCGGGCCGGCGGCGGGTCAGCTGCAGCAAAATGGGCGCGCCGGGCTCACGAAGGCGCTGCAGACGCTCACCACACAGCCGGTGAGCCAGCGGCGCACTCAGCAGCCAGTGGTCTACTCGCGCGCGGGCTACTCGAGCAGCAGTGGGCGTGGCGGCGCAGGCTCGGCCGCCGACCGAGCGGCCGCGAGCAATTACGCCGGCGAGAACTGGTACTTGTTCAACCGGATGGACGGCAGCTTCTCGGCGTTCGAGTCGCTGGTGTTGCTGTGCAACGTGATGATCGTCAGCACGGTGATCATTGTGATACTCTTCAACTGGATCAAGGTGTTCAAGCGGCGCCGGCGACGCAACGCGGGCGCAGCCGACGAGCCCAAACGCGCGGCGACCGGCGGCCAGCAGCTACAGATTGTCGCACCGCTCGCCTGTGGCCTCGACGAGCGGCTCGCCCGGCGTCGCGGTGGGCGCGCCTGCCAAGCCGGGCGTGGCCGGCGGGGGCGGCAACCGGACGAGCAAGATCTCGGTCATCAGCAGCGGCGTGAGCTCGACAGCTGCGTCCGCAGACACGCCTACCACCACCACCACGGCCACTGCGACCGCCGCCAGCAACGCCGCTCAGCATCAGCAAGAGCTCAAGCCGGCCGCTGCCAAGGCGCCCGCAGCGGACGCCGACCATGTGATTGGCGCCGGACCGCAGACGAAGAAAAGCGGGGCACCGGAAGTGAGCAAGAGTCAGC
Organism: Boswellia sacra; assembly: GCA_013180625.2. Lineage (NCBI taxonomy): Eukaryota > Viridiplantae > Streptophyta > Magnoliopsida > Sapindales > Burseraceae > Boswellia > Boswellia sacra. The sequence continues at coordinate 10,691 of SNVD02016159.1, read as the reverse complement.
CAGCAGCCGAAACGCCGGCCACCATCTTCAACAGCGTGGCGAACGCGGGCGCTCAGGTGGCCAACAAGGCGATGGCCATCGTGCAGCCCAGCGAGAACGCGAGCCGCGCCACACTCGAGCGCCTGGAGGCCACGGCCGACCGGAAGCTGCAGCTGTTCAAGGACGAGCTCGGCAAGCAGCAGCATCACCCGCACCAGCTGAACAGGTCCGTGAGCGACCTGTCTGCCGGCAGCTCGGCGACGGCCGCCGCAGCCAAGGGCACGGGGCTCGCGGGCGCCGACAGCCTCCGGGCGGGCATCCAGAAGTCGGCCGACGACCTGGTGGCCGCAAGCACGCCCGAGCGGGTGGCCGCCCTCGAGCATCTGTTCGGCGACTCGAACAAAAATCCCGGGGCCGCGAAGAGAGACGGCGCCCCCGCCAAGTCGTCCGTGGGCTCGCTCGAGTCGATCGAGTTGCCCGAGAAGCTGGTGGAGTCCATCAAGGGCGGTCGCAACCGCGTCGACGACACCATAGCGCCCAGTCCAAATATGCTCCTCGGCCAGGTGGACCCCGGGCCCCCCGTCGCACCTGTGGCTGCGCCTGTCAAGTCTGCGGGCGAGCAGAGCGCCGGCACGCAGAAGGCACCCGCCGAGCAGAAAGTCGCCGCGCCCCCCTCGCCCACCGGAAGTAAGCTGGAGTCCAACGCGAGTCGGCCCGAGAACCCGATGTCGCGCCAGCTCAGCGACGAGGCGCCCAAGAAAGCGCCGCCGGCGCCCGCCTCCAAGTCGACGGCCGCCGGAAGTGGCGCCCGGCCCGCGGGCGCCGCCACGACCGAGGTGAAGAACCACCAGGTGGTGGTGAACAAGCTGGACAAGCGTAAGACCAATCTGGAGATTGTGGACCTGCGCGACGAGTCGGTGCGCGTCAACATGGCGGACGCCCGGGGGCCCGCGGCCGCCGCCGGAACCGGAAGTGAGCTGGGCCCTGTGGCCGACAGCGGCTGGATCACGATGGACGGGGTGGCGGTGGTTCAGCCGGCGGGCGCCACTTTGTCGTCGATGGGCCAGCAGCAGGCGCAACAGCAGCAGCAGCAGCAGCAGTCGTCGTCGTCGTCGAATGGCGCGGGCGCTCAGGTGCCGCTGTCGCCCAGCGAGATCATCGAGAATCGCTTCAATGTGGACTACAAGAGCAAGCGCAGGTCGGCCAAGGCGAGCGAGTCGGGCGCGGCCATGGGCTCGGGGGCCCAGAAGAGCGAGTCGATGGACAGCAAACAGGAGGAGTACGCCTACAACAACATTGAGACCGAGCTCGAGCAGGACAACAGGCTGCGCAACCGGAAGTACTTCGTCTACATCGTGCACGATGGCCATTTTACAGCCAAAAAGGAGTGCATAGCGCGCATCGAGTTGCCCCAGAAGAGGCGCATCACGTTGGCCGAGCTCCGGCAGCTGATCACGAGCTCGCAAGACATTTCGTTGTCCAGCCTGCGCCGCAACCGCTTCAAGTTCGTCACCGAGACCTACCGACTGCTCAACGAGAACGAAGACGCGGCGGTGCTCCACCAAGTCTACCCCACGCAGGGCGTCTTCCTCAAGCTCAACGTGGCCGAACAAGACAACCAGGTGTACCCCTTCAAGGGGGGCCGCAGCACGCGCCTCTCGTCCACCTCGACGAGCGGGGGCGGCGGCGCGGGCGGCCTGAGCGGGCTTGGTGGCACCGGCACCTCGGGCTCCGCCAGCATGTCCGCCACTTCCGGGAACTCGCAGTCGGCCACCATATCGTCGCGGCGGCGTGCGAACGCGCGCTCGGGCGGCCGGAAGCTGAACTCAACAAGTGGCCAGGACGGCTCGATGTTGCCCGCCATCGACGTGAGCGACTATGCGCCCGCATCGGGCGCGAGCGCATATGGGCGTTCGCGCGCAGGCGCGGCCGGGGCCGCACGCCGCGTGGCTCCCCCTGGCGGCGCCTACCGGAGATCAAAATCGAGTGTCCAGATGGGCGGCCGGAAGTCGGGACTCGGCGCGCCGCCCGCCGCCAATCGGCTGCGCCGAGGCCAGAGCAGTATGGAGGTGAACGAGGACAGTCCGGGCGCGCCGCCCGCATTGGGTATGTCTCAGCGGCGCTCCTACCAGCGCCACTATCCCGCCCGCGACAAAACTGCCGCCAAAGAGGCGACCACCCCGCGAGCTTCCGCCACGCCCACGACCATGACCAGTACCCTCGGCAGCCTGGCGACGAGCGCCGCCTCCGATCTGGGCGCCAACATGCTGTCGGGCGCCAAGAAGCTGCTCAACTCGCTCCGCTAGAGAGCGCCACCCGTCCAGCTGCTTTGCCTCCCCAACAACACGCCCTTCTGTTGTCAGCACCCCGCCTGTGGGCATGTGTGCGTGTGTGTGTATGTCTGTGTATTGCACACCGCCGAGCCAGTGGTTCGAGCAACTGCTTGTTGAGTAGCGGCACCCGTGGTGCGAGCTAGTCGTGAGGCTCTGTTAGCGCGGCACTAGCTCGGCGCACCTGTGCCCGTGCTCACACGCGTACCTGCACCTGTACCTGTACCTTTGCTTGTGCCTCTACCTGCTGCTTATTCTCCGCCGAACGCTTTCGCCTGCCCACCGGTAAGACCCGCACAGCCTTGCACGCGCGCCTCCACTCCCGCGAAGCAGACGCCGAAATTACATTTCCGCTTCTGATAGGCTACAGCACACATTGGCCGCCCTTCGACTAACAGACACAAACTCGCACACAACAATAACCCGCATCCCTGTCCAGGTATGGACTTGATGGGCGACGACGACGAGTTCGCCGATCGGCGCCGCTCGTTCACGGGCCTGCCGCTGGCCGAAATGTCCGAGGACAAAGTCAGAATCAGTAAGTAGGCCGCGCGAGCGCGCGCGCTGGCTCACTAGAGGCGGCGCTCCGCCTGCTCCCCGGATGTGGTCAACTAGTCAAGAGTGAGTGCATCTCGTCCGCGCGTCTTCGCTTTGAGCTTCACAGCGCTAACTAGAACATTACCGCTTTTTTGCAACGCAACGCAACGCAACGCGAACCGCCTCCGCCGCCATCACCGCCACTTTAACACGGCAATACATCAACAACCTAAATGATACAACACAACAACAACATCAACAACGACCGTATTCGCAACCGCAACTGCAACTGCCTCCACAACAATTGCGTGCGTGCAAAACTGTGCCGCCACAACAGTCACCACGTCGCGGTATTGTTCGCAGTCGAGCTGCGGTCGGCTGGCGACCATCCGGTGCGGCATTTGCAACCAGGCGCACTATTGCAGTGTCACCTGTCGCGTGCACGACTGGCCGCTGCATAAGCAGTTTTGCAAGAGTAGGCTTCGGTCCAGCAGAGTAGTTGGGAGCAGATTAGAGTGCAGTAGATTGAGCGGCTCGGCGAGCCGTGGCTTTTGCGTAGATTAGATTATTTTGAAGTGCCGGGCGCCGAGTCAGACGAACAAGCGGCCCAGTGGACGCGAGTCGAACTGACTCGGCGACTTCAATCCCACCGCCGCCACCGCCACTGCTGCGCTCATCAGATCCCCTCGGAGTGGCCCACTTCTGATTTGAATGCACGCTAACAAGCAGTCTCCCTCGCAAACGTTGCACAACATTTGACTGTCGCAACTCTCGTTCGACTTTGAACCTGGCGCATCGACTCGGATCGCATGGCATCGCATCGCGCGGCATTCCACGCGGCCACTACGACACATCTCGTGCACACAGAGCCGCGCTGGAAGGCCTGGAGCTAGTGATAAGGACGAAAGGCGCGCCCTCCGCAACGGGGCCACCGAGTGCATTAAACACAGAGCACGAGAGTTCGGGTGAACGCACCTGTGAGCTGAGCCGCCTCGCCTCAAACCGGCGGCGCACTTCAGACTAAGAGATCGCCGCCGGCTAACTGCGACCTCGATCTCTCGCTTCCACCCACTCGATTCAACGGGCGCGCCAGGTGCTAAGGTCAGCCGAGGTCGCGCTGGGGCCGGGCGCGGATCTCTTTGATCTGGCGCACGACTCGCCGCGCCCGAGCGCTAATTGGGCGCACTGACCTTGTGCGCGACGCTCGGTTCTGTGTCTGGCGTCGATAGGCCGACAGTGGCGGCCGCACAGGCACCTCACTGATGTTGTTCTCCACACCCGTCGTCACGTTGCGCAACGCGAGCACGCACTCGATTAATTGGTTGGTTATGAGAGCAGCGATTCAGTGGCGGCGTCTGGGTGGCGCCGAAACCCGACAACAGCAGAGCGGTGCAAGGGCGCCTTTTGGCGTGCAGCTTAACAGCGGCGGTCGGCGGCCCTGTGAAATCCGCTCGACTCGCACTCGTCGCTCGCTCTCGTCCTCTCTCTGTGCCTCTCTGCCTCTCTGTCTCTCTCTCTGTCTCTCTCTCTCTCTCTCTGTCTTTCTCCCGAGTTGACATTGGCTAGAAACCTTTGGGGAGGCGCACTAGCGAGCCCGCGCTAGATAGCAAACACGATGACGACACAGAGCGTACGAGCGAATTGATCAGTGGCACGCGCGCCGCCGCCGCCGCCGCCCGCGCTAGGCGCGCACTTGTTAGGCGCTAGGCTCAGGCGACGCAGGTGGCGGTCTGGGCGCGCGACGGGCGCCTCGAGCACATATCGGCCAGATTAAGCGAATAAATTGACACTCGGGCCTGGAGTGGCCGGCGGCTGCGCGTACGTGACAATCGGGCAAGAAATCGTGTCAGGCACCGAAACGACGGCCGGGGCGTTAAGTGAGATAACTTTTGGCGCCGAGTTAGTGCAATCGTTCTCTGGCCGCCCAATGACGGACGCGAACGAGTGGGAAGTCGGCACTTAACTGGGCGCAGCTCATTTGCTCTCGACACCTCTCGAGGCGTCTCGCTGGGCGCGGCCAAAGTCCATCCGCAAAGTCATCATGGGAATCGGCGCACGCGAACGGCCACCAAGGCGCCCAAGTGCGCTGCCCACGCGCACAACACTCCGCCAAGCCGCAGTCTAGGCCGCGCTCGTTTGCTGATAAGGCAGCCGTGGCGCGCGGCCGACATGTTATTGTTGCTGCTCATTGTTTCAAATGGAGCCGGCGGCCCTCGGCCCTTTCGCTCCATTTGAATGCGCGCCTCGGGCGAGACACTAATTTCCAAGTGACGCTCGCGTGCTCGGCGCTCTGTATCATCGCATCCTCGGCTCGAGTAGAGTCGACTAGCGCCGGGTGGAGTGAAGCGGAGTGAAGTGGACTAGAGCTCGGCTGAGCTAAGTTGAACTGGGCCACGACTTAGTTCGTGCATTCGCTCGCTCACTAACTCGCTGGCTCGCCCAAACCACCAGAACAACGGCACCAGTCACAAGTCCAAAGTAATCAGCCCAAAGCGACGCCCAAGTGCCGGCGCCGACGCACCGCAAGAGTTGGGATTTATGGCGGCCCCTCGAGCGCCGCATGACATCTACTCCACGCGCCTCCAATGGAGTGCGTCGGTGCGGACGCCAACGTGCCCGCCGAGCGGTCCAACGAGCGCTTAATTGAGCTGTCGCTCAATCACGTCAGCGAGCTCGCCAGCGCGCTAGGTCCGCCGCACGGGGCGCCCATTTGCCTGCGGTTTGGCGGCTGGTCAGTCGGCCAGCCAGCAGACGCGCGCGCTCCCCGAGGCCGTCCGCCGGGCCGGAAGTAGTCGGCGGCTCGACCAAAGTCGCGCGTCGAGGCCGCGGCCCTTTACGGGGCGCATAGGGTCGTTCGCGAGTCGGTCATGAGCGCGCGGTCGGCGTTGGCGTTGTTGATGCTGTTGCGGCCGGCGCCGTTGTTGTAGTTGTTGTTGTTGTTGTTGTTGTTGGTGCTGTTGTTCGACTGTGGCCTCGTTCACCATTGTTATCTCTGTCTGTCGCGAGACGCTCTACGCTCACGCCCTTTTGGGCGCGCGGCCGGCCGGCGAGCCGCTTGTGTGGGCTGCATCGGCGCCACGCCGCGGCCATCTGCTCGACTGGACGGCGAGAGTTAAAAAGGCATAGAGTTGGCGTGGACGCGGTCCGCTCGCTAGTTTACTCGCTTGGCACTGGGACAACAGCGAGACGACAATGACGCCAACCCCAACCCCAACGCCATCGCAAACGCGAACGCGAACGCGAACGCAAACGCAAACGACGACGACGACGAGAAGATTAACCTGAATTCTCGGGGGTCACTGGCGCGGGTAAGGTTCGTGCGGACTTTAGTGGAGGCCAAGAACAAAGTCGAGGCTGGACCTGGCGACCGCGAGTTAGCGCCGGGAGATGGACAAAACAAACATGCCAACAACTCGATCGGGAGGCGCGCGCCAGCGCCCCAACTTATCTCAAGCGCGCGCCTTCAAAGGCTCGCCGGGCGCCCGCATCGATCACACACAAGCCAGACTTTGGCGCGACTCAGGTGCACGCAGACTTCTCGCATGCCCGCCGCCTGGCTGGCATATTCTACGAGCTGTCGCCTGTGCGTGATTATGAAGGCCATCGGCCGTGCGAGCGGACCCCTAGCTCGCGGTCTAGTGTTTCAATGTGTGTCTGTTGTGTTATTGTGTGTAGTGGTGGACGGGCGGGGGGCTCGGACATCAGTTAGTTACGCGAATAAGGGCGCCCGACGGCAATAAACTGACACACGGCATACGTGAGCCCGTCCACTTGATTGTTTTCAATTAATGGCCGCTCGCGGCGACGCGTCTGTTGTCGCGGGCCCTCGTCGGCTGGCACGTGCAAATGGGGGCCAGCCAGCTTGCTGTCGCGGGCTGCCATAAATGCAGTCGATCCGCTTGCACTGGCGCGCAGCATGACATTGAGCGAGTTGCGAGCGACCCTAGGTGGCGCTAGGCGCCGCTCGAGCTAGGCGCTAGTGCAGTCGCGCGAGTGCGCCGAGAGCGCAGGCGCCTGGGCAGCGTTTGGTGGCGCGCGTTTGCACGTGCGCCCGACGCTCTCAGAGAGCGGCCGAGATGTCGACGGGAGCGCGACAACGCCACTGCGCCGGCCCGCAGTCGGATATTGGATTTTACTAATTCGATCGAGCGGGCGAGCGCATTGTCCACGACACGAGCGCGGCCGAAAACTGCAAGTCTGGCCAGGGCGCCAAGTGGACTGCCGGAGCGCGTGTTAATTGAGTCGAGACTTCGGTAGACAGACACACAGACAGACACCCAGGTTGACAGGAAGCAAAAGGTTGAAAAAATTCCGTGTCGGCGCAGACAGACGACGGCTAACGAGCTGGCTAGATAATGAGACTGGCGGCGACCTCAAATGGGCTCGTCCATAAGGAAGACCAGCTCGAGTTCGCTCGTTCCAGGCGTTTGCGAGCGCGCCTCTGTGTGAGCGCCAGAATGAGCTGCCACTCGGAAGCCACAAGAAGATACCAAAACTGACATAAAGCTCAAGCGATGGCACTGAATCGACCACGACGACCACCACCACCACCACCAGCAGCAGGTCCGCGAGAGCCAGGACTCGATCAGCGAGTGAGTCAAGAGAAATAGTTACCATCGCCGGAAGTTGAGAGTGAGAAAAATCGAAGAAAGAAAGCAGGCCATCGGAGGGAGCAGCCCGTCAACTGTGAGACACTTTAAAGGGTGAGTGTTGTTCGTAATGATTGCCCAAAAAGGGGCCGGCCGCGGGGCTCTCTCGCCCGGAGCGGGCCGGCACTTCCTGCCCAGGCCATTTGGGGCAGCTGTTGTTGCACAAGAGCCGATTACTGGCCAACTGAGTGTTGATTTGGGCCATCGGTCGGTCAACGAGTGGAGCTCTTTGTCCGTCGGCTGGGGGAAGAAGCGACACATTGAGAGGCCATTAGAAGGCGGACACCGAGTGTGAACGCACATCGAAAAGGTGCCAGATTGCCGCCTGAGATGCGCGGGCGCCAGCGGTAGACGGCCGCAGAGGCGCCGAGAATAGGCTCGACCAAGGCCAGGGGGGGGCACAAATTGAATTATTGCCAAATCATCGGGCGATTGTTTACGTTTAGTCGGGCCGCAAGTGTGCGAGTGGCCAGCCCGAGAGCTGAGGCGCCTGCGTGCGCGGACGCCCGGCCGCCGCCGCCGAGTGGCCATTAGCAAAAATTTGTTTATTTTATCAACTCGATCGGGCCGCACAAGGGGCCAATTATTTAGATGGCAGCGCTTGGGGAGCGGCGCCAGCGTGCACGCCGAGTGCGCGCAAGCGAGCCACCAATCGATGAGCCGAGGCGAGCGATCGATTTCCGGCGCGCGCGCGCGCCTAGTGGCGCGTGGCACCTAGCGACGTGTGTGCGGGTGATCTTGCGCGTGGGCGCGCATGCGGCGCCCAGCTAGCTCGCCGGCTGGCTGGCTGGCCGGCTGGCTGGCTAGCCGACTGGCTGACTCGCTAAAGTCTGGCTTCCAAAATTGTGCGCCGCGCCCTCGAGAGGCAGACGTGGACTCGAGGTCGCTTCCGTGGCGCAGAGTGCCGGCTGGTGGCGGCCAGGCGCTCGCCTATGGCTTCGGATCGGGTGTGCTGGTAATTCCGTTTGACAGCTCCCCCCGGTCGCCTTCCATTCGTGAGTATGCAAAATTTGACGCTCGCCAGTCACGACGACGACGACGTCAGGGCGGCGGACTCTTTGTAAAAACTCGCTCGCCGGCGCCGCTGCCGCGAGACCAGAGCGATGGGTATTTTTGCGCGCGAATCAGCTAATTGACTGCCGGCAGCGGCGCTCTTTGGCCACAACCAAACAGCGCCCTCGCCCGGCGCCATAAACTTGGCCGCGAGCTAATCTGGATTATCTAAACACAACACTGCAAACACCCGCGTCGGATGTTTGCATTTGACAGACGCGCGCAGGCGGACGGGCCTGGGCGCGATGCGCTTGATTATTCAGACCGCGCTCGCTATCTGATCAGCCCGTCGGCGGCTTTAATTGGCTTCACTGGAGCGAGCGCGCCTGCGCCGACTCGACCGTGACAATTGGGTGGGCGCGTGGGTGTGCGTGGGCTCGGCCGCCGGTCGGGAGGTGTGCGCGGGCGCGTCGGCCGCGAGTGCGGTCGTCTATCGTCGTCGCCACCAGTGGGCCTGAGCGGCGGCCAAAAACACTTCACCTGAGGGGTGGACTTGATTGCCGCGGCATCGAGGGCGCGAGCGCTCGGGCGCGGGCATCGTTTGAGTGGATGAGCTGGCCCGAGTTCCGAGAGCTCGCGACAGTCCGTACGCGAGTGGCGGCTTTGCTTTAGTACACTCGAGGGCCCGCTCGCCCGCCCGCCCGCTCAAATCTGTCCACCTGCGCGAAGGTCTTGAAAACTCTCGAGCACCTGAAAGGCTTCCAAAAGTCGGCCCTCTCGAGTCGATCAATTGCGCCGGCCGGCGCGCACAAAGGCCAGCCGGGCGCTCGCTCACCTGGGCCGAGTAGCAGGTGTACAGGTAGCGGGCGGCGGCCATGCTGACAAGTGGGCCGCGAACGAAAACGATTAGATGAGGGCGAGGCGGGCGCCAGTGCGCTGAGATCGACAGCGCGAAACTCGCTCATTCTCTGTCGCCCACGCGCGACACACGAGCTCGGCCCCGCTAAGAAGGAGCTTGTGAGGCTCGCAAACAAGGCGAATAGATTGAAAGAGCACTCGCGCCGGCGAGAGTCTCACGAGCACGAGCGGGCCGAGCATGTTGGCAACTGACTGGCAGGTGACGCGGCCGAAAAGCGCCGCAATCACAAGAGCGTCGGGCGCAGGTGGGATTTGCGCCGCTCGGCTGATTGGATGCGGACGAGCATCCGAGCGACGCCTCGCAGTGCGCACTCTCTCTCCGTCTCTCACTCTCACTCTCACTCTCTGTCTCTGTCTCTCTTTCTCTTGGCCTCACACAGAAACGCCGCCCGCGACGCGATTATGAATCAATCGGCGGGCTCCCGAGGCGCCCACTTCACTCGGCGGCCCCCGACGCCCCGGGGCGCCGCGCGCCACGGGCTCGCGCTCTCGACTTGACGAGCCAACGGCCCTCGAGCGTCGCGAGCCATATCGATTGGGGCGAGCAAATTGCGTTACCATCTTGTCGACGACGGCCACTTGACGCCGCCCACGCAGATCGATTGCAATTAGCGAGCGAGCCGTCGACGTCCACAGTCGGCAGGCTGGGGCGGCGCATCCGAGTGACCGGCGCATGCGGCGCCAAATTTGCAAATATTAGCGCTGGATCGCAGCGCCCACTCCATCGATCACGCGCACGCTTTGTCTCGCGCGCCGCCCGACGCCCAGCCCGTGCGCGCCAAGTGACAGGTGACGCCGAGCGCCCCGGGCGCCCCCGTCGCTAGGCGGCGGCGGCGGCGGCTGCGGGGGCGGCCGCGCTCGTTGCTCGCCCACGGCCGATTATTGAATTAGGCGGCGGCGGCGGCGGCGGCGCGCTCGGCCGCTCGCGAGACGGTAATCATGACCTGCGGGCGGGCGCGTCGCGAGGCCAATTTGTTTTGACGCGTCCGCGTCGGATTGGCGCCCCGCCGACTGGATCTGGCCTTCCGCTCGCGCGCGCCTCCCATTGGTCACCGCGGCGGATGTCGTTAACCTACTTGGCAGGCGCCGACGTCGGCGTGCGGGCGAGCGGGCCGACAGACTAGCTGGCTGGCTGGCTGGTTGCCGGGTATGCAAACTTCCACTCGATAAGGCACGCTCGTGGCTCTGCGTCACCTGAGAGCTCGCCCGGTGGCGCACGCCCACGCGCATACGACTACACTCGCGAGCGCGCGCACACACACACACACACACACACAAATTGGTC